>CM022884.1:12551610-12579747 GCA_012654025.1 Pachypsylla venusta
CTTTAAATCTCTTAGCGTACATTCTTTGTACAGAAATTGTAAAAAAAATTATATTCTTTCTAAGAACGATTGCAAGTAATGTACATAGTTGTAGTTAAATGAGCCAAAATATGATCAGTGGCGAAGAAAATAAAATATAGCTTTATGAAGATCTGAGAAATTGAACCGTATTAAAGGGGGTTCTATACGGGGTGACTCAAAAAAGGGAGCTGAGCTCAATATCCCGAAATCAGTATCAAATTTTGAAAGACACCGAACACGTATTTATCTAATAGCGATTAACAAAATACTATATCTTCACTTGACGTAGTTATTTATTCCGGAGGGGAAACTTATTCTATTGGTTTTAAAAATTTGGGTATTTACAGGAGGGCCCCTGAGGTGTCAACAGTGAAATCTTAAATAGGAATGAACCTTTTGTAATACATTCCGAAAAAGTAAAAAATAATTAAATTATTTTGAGATCTGAATCCAAAACGGGGCCGGAGTTATTCAAAGTTGAAATTGAGCTTTTTAGACACTTTTTTAATCATAACTCTAACATTACTCTGCATCTACCGGCATAAATTAGTCCAATTTTATGATTTCCTATGATTTTCATCAATTTGAAGAAAAAAAAACATGATTTGATGGTACTAGATTACGATTTTAAAGTTCAAAGAACATTGAAGCACTTCCAGGAGGAAAGATTGTATTTATTTTTACAAAATTTCGCCAAATCTACCGCAAAATAGAAGAATACAAAATTTGAACTGGCTATATTTTGAATACAAATCTGAAATATGTATACCTGCATGTCAAAATATTTTCATTTTCTTCAAAAATGTTATAAGCCAACGATCATACCACGTTGAATACACCAGTTCCCGTCAGATCACTGAAGTTAAGCAACGTCGGGCGTAGTAAGCTCTTGGATGGGTGACCGCTTGGGAACACCACGTATCGGTGGCTNGTATGGTAAGGCACATGCATATCTGATGTTGATTCGTGCGTGGCAAAAAGGCGTTAAGCAAATTACTAGAATCAAATGAAAGTTAAGATTTAGTGATTGAAACCCTATAACCTTTCTCGTGTCAATTGAAAATTGAACTTGAGTAACTAGAAACGTATTTAGAAAGGTAGAATATGTTTTTCATAATTGAAAATACATTTGAAAACATAATGTCAGAGCCTTACCCAAGATCTTTTTTCAGGGAGGGGGGGAGGTCCGAAGGATTGACAGCCAAACCAGGACTAACACCTGAAAATGATGATCATGAAAGGTGATGTTGTTGTTGTTGCTGTTGATGTTGTTGTTATTGATACTGTTATCGTTGTCGTTATTGATGTTTTTGTTTTGGGTGGTGGTGGTGATAAGTTACACAATATTAGATAGGTCATGCATAAAAAAATAAAAAAAAATCGGAGGGGGTCTGGACCCTCATCATGGAAGGTGGTGTTGCCGGTAAGGCCTTGATAATGGTAGTAGCGGAAACATAATGGAGGCTCTCGCCCCCAGTATTGAAGGAGAACAGAAGAATATATTCCTTAAGGCGCATTTATACTAAGGACCAAGGCGGGACACACAGTGACAGTGCCGGTAAGCTCACAGTGATGCACTGTCACGTGCCGGTCTAGCATAAACATGTGACTCCAACTGCCTAGAAGAATATTTTTAGTTTTGCCGGGAAGATCACCTGCCGGTCACTGCTTAGTGTGAATACGCCTTTATAGATGCATTTTGGTACACTTATCGCGATCGTATAACTAACTTTTTTTTTTCATTCATCATTTNTTTGGTACACTTATCGCGATCGTATAACTAACTTTTTTTTTTTTTCATTCATCATTTTAATGATAACTTTAATTGCCCATCCCACTCCACTGAATGTCNAATGTTGTCGTCGATATTATTGTTGTTTTTGTTGTTGGTGGTGATAATGAGTTAGACTTTACAATGTCATGCATAAAAATAATGAAATTTCGAGGGAGGTCTGGACCCCATAAACCCCCCTGTGTACGGCCTTGCCTTCTATCTAGAAGAAAACCAGAACTTCGAAGTGATTTCTAGTTTCAACTTTTTCCTTTTCTTTGTTTAGTTCAACTACAATCAGGTCTGATACCCAAGAGAAGTCGATAAGTTAGGTTTAATTAAATTTTCTTTAATACTATTGACTAAGTTGTCTTGATTAATTTGCTTGAACATCATCAGGTGTTACACAGGAGGCGTGACCATACAAAGTAAACATATGTATCTATGGTAAGGCACATGCATATCTGATGTTGATTCGTGCGTGGCAAAAAGGCGTTAAGCAAATTACTAGAATCAAATGAAAGTTAAGATTTAGTGATTGAAACCCTATAACCTTTCTCGTGTCAATTGAAAATTGAACTTGAGTAACTAGAAACGTATTTAGAAAGGTAGAATATGTTTTTCATAATTGAAAATACATTTGAAAACATAATGTCAGAGCCTTACCCAAGATCTTTTTTCAGGGAGGGGGGGAGGTCCGAAGGATTGACAGCCAAACCAGGACTTGTTGATGTTGTTGTTATTGATACTGTTATCGTTGTCGTTATTGATGTTTTTGTTTTGGGTGGTGGTGGTGATAAGTTACACAATATTAGATAGGTCATGCATAAAAAAATAAAAAAAAATCGGAGGGGGTCTGGACCCTCATCATGGAAGGTGGTGTTGCCGGTAAGGCCTTGATAATGGTAGTAGCGGAAACATAATGGAGGCTCTCGCCCCCAGTATTGAAGGAGAACAGAAGAATATATTCCTTAAGGCGCATTTATACTAAGGACCAAGGCGGGACACACAGTGACAGTGCCGGTAAGCTCACAGTGATGCACTGTCACGTGCCGGTCTAGCATGAACATGTGCCTCCAACTGCCTAGAAGAATAAATTTTATACTAAGCAGAGACAGTGTCGTGAAAGACAAGTGATCCGCCCAGCAAATCTAAAAATATACTTTCAGGAAGTTGAAAGAACATGTTCCTACTATACCGGCACGTAACCGTGACAGTGCATCACTGTCAGTTCATTATCAGCGGGAATCACTTGCTGGCACTGTCACTGCTTAGTTTGAATGCTCCTTTAATTTAAATTACGGGAGTTGAGACGGGTCAGTTACCTAGAACGTTTGAGGACGATGATGGTAATTCGGCCTGTCATGTATTGAACTTAACAGCAACAAAGTTGCCTCTCCTGCCTTTCTTTTTTAATCCAATCGTACTTCTCTTGAGTCTCAAATGTCGTAAGTGAAGATTACATCAGCTTCTAGAATCATGACTTATTCTTGCAGGAGAGAGTGGGGGAACTGTGTGCACTTTAGCGGGAAACGTTGTGATGACGTTACTTAGACGGATAGATAGACAGTACTAAATAGGAAGAAATATGAATTTGATATTGATTTCAGGTAGACCACTTCCAGAACATTTAAAGAAAAATCGCGTTATATTTGAAGGAGGACCTGTCCGAGTTGACAATGAAACGAAAATGTTACCAACTTTAAAACTTGGTAACAGGGATTTGATGGTCAACAGATTTGGAAAATATCCAATTCTATATTTTAGCTTCAAAAACGTAACAGGTAGGAGGTAGGAGCTATTCATAGGCATCACAGCAATACAATGAATTCACACAATGATTGCATAAGCATTATATTCTACAGAGAGGGAGAAAAAATACCAAACATGCTGATGAATTGAAAACGGAAATATAACGAATTTGGAAATTGCGAACCAAATTTTAAAATCCAGGAAATGGTCCTCTCTATTTAACACNAAAAAAAAAAAAAAAAAAAACACTTACCAAAAACACTATTTATAAATTATTTATGAAGAAACTAGTTTCGAATCATTCGATTCATCATCAGTCTAGTCGAGTCGAAAGATGGAAGTTGACTCTAGTCGAGTCGAGAGATGGAAGTTAACTTACTCAAATTCCATATTTAGACTCGACTAGACTGATGATAAATCGAATGATTCGAAACAAGTTTCTTCATAAATAATTATAAATAGTGTTTTTGGTAAGTGTAAGTATTGCGTTTTAATTTATAAAGTTAACGAATTATAAACACTACCAACAGCTGGATTTTCCGTGGCAGAGTGTGTATCACACTTGTAATAGCGAGATTATGATCTCTTGATGGTTAAGCATATCTTACTTAGTGATGATATTGGAGTGATTGTTAACAATACCTTGTAATAAATGCTATGATGACCACAAAAATTGTGACAGAATCATAACCAGACTGTGGAATATGATTGAACTTATCATCATTCCCAATATAAGATCGATCTGGGGATTGTACCCGAGTTCCTCTTTGTCTCAAGAAAGAAATTTTAATTTAGTAAAACTTTATGTGTCAAATACATTTTTTTTAGACAGGAGAACAACTCCCTGGACATTGTGGTAACAGACGAAAGCGCTCTACAAAAATCCAAGATACATGAGAGGTGTAACTGGTAGCACTGTTATTCTATTGACAGTGAACATGACGCAGAAAAAATCTCGATTTGAAATAAGGTTCAAAATATCCCAGCCTGAGATCCTATTAGAATCAATAAATATCCCATTAGAATCAATCAGTAATCCGCTGATAGGAAAATACCAGCCTGAGATCCTATTAGAATCAATCAATATCCCATTAGAATCAATCAATAATCCGTTGATAGGAAAATACCAGCCTGAGATCCTACCATTAGAATCAATCAATAATCCGCTGATAGGAAAATACCAGCCTGGGATCCTATTAGAATCAATCAATATCCTATTAGAATCCATCAATATTCTATTAGAATCAATCAATATCCTATTAGAATCAATAAATATCTCATTAGAATCAATCAAAAATCCGCTGATAGGAAGATTTGGTATCTACCAGCCTGTGAGAAAAAAAAGGCAGCGAGTTGCGAAAGGTTGAAAAATTCGAGGAACTAATTGGAATAACACTTCTACAGACTGATTTTGACCAATTAAATCCTATATTAATTTTCAGGTACAACATTTAACGAAGTACTTGAAAATTTAAAGAAAGAGTTGGTCAAACTTTTTCGTCAACATACGCACTTAATTCCGGTACTCAAACAAAAAAGATTTCTAACCTATGAAGTTAGTCAATTTTTAAAATTTTATAAAAATCAAACCGACAGAATTACAATTCAAGATGTAAAAAATTGTTTACGACCTTTGACCAGAACCATGAAGCATTTTTATAAGTAAGTCATCTTGGCAAAACATTGTTTACGACCTTTGACCAGAACTATGAACCATGAAGCATTTTTATAAGTAAGTTATCTGGGTAAATAATTGTTTACGATCTTTGACCAGAATCATGAAGCAGCATTTTTATAAGTAAGTCATCATGGTAAAAATTGAATTATAGGAAAAATCAAACCTTTTAAAAAATATCGGGGGAGGAGGGTTGAACCCTTAAAACTCTGTGCTGGATAAGGGCCTACTGATTTGAAACAAGAACATCAGGCATTTTCTTGTATCAATGCTTCATGTTTTCCTTAGGAGATGTTCATTACAGCTTGGGGAAAGAATTTTGTAAACAAATATTGTTATATTGAAAAGAACGATTCTATACTTTTTACATTTGAGTTCCAACTTATTAAATTTGATTTAACCGTCTTGAATTTGACCGAACAGAGTAAGGTCTAGAGAGCCACGATTTTTCCAAACGTTTGTTTATCTGGTTTATCTGTATGTTCGTTTCACGATAACCCTCGGACCACTCGGACGTCTTGTCCGATTTATTAGGTATGTGCGTAGATTACTGCGGATTAGATCTCCAAATATCGGTCCATTATTTGGCTCAAATCTTCATTGTACTAGTGATAATGCCTAAGTAAATTAATGACGACTGAATGGAGTACATAATGAGTTGGCGTAATCGGAAGGCAATAATTTCAGTCATTTTATTCGGAAGACTTCTGCATTTATGACTCCCAAAGCATTTATGACTTTTCTCTTCTAGGAGAAGACCGATTCTAATGTTTGATGATTATGATGTGCCTTTACGTTCTTGCTACGAGCATATCTTCGGCGACAAAGACCAAGTTTATAGTTTGATAGATCTTATAGACGGAATATTTGAAAAACTCCACGACCATTTTGCTGATTGGAGAAAGATTATCACTACAGGTAACTAGTGACTATATTGTATCCTCGTATATTGTATCCATGCCGCACACGCAATTAATACTAAAGAAATACAAAAAAGCTATCTTTCAACGTACAATACGACTTTAATTAGCATAAAATTCCTTTGCCGACTCAAGCAAAATGACAAGCAGTATGACAAACACCACACTAATCTTTAAAGCAGTTTTAAATCATGGGCTCACCCCAATACTAATCGGCAATGAATCTCCAGGGTTAGATCCATAGGAGATTTTTTTTTTTTTTTTTTTTTGTTNATGATTTTATTCTCAATGCAGATATAAACGGCAAATAATAGTAATGCCATGTTTTCCCATTTTAGAGAATCGGTACAGTCCAACATTTCTTCCGATTTTATTCAATGTCATAATTTACATTGAGGAGTGCCAACCTTTTTAGTATATTCTGCAGCATTGTACTTCTGATAAAAGTTTTGATTAATCTTGAAGAGCATACGCAGATATTTGAGAAGTGATTTCGCTCAGTGCTGACTTTTAGTTCTTTTATAGTTTTTAAATACGCAGGATTATTATTATTCTAAATTTGGCTTAACGTCTCTTTTACATTTATTGTTCATTCAAGACGGGAGGTTTTCCCCTCCATTCGCTGGACACTTGCAAACCAGCTACCCACATTGACCTCAACCAGCCTGGGTTGGGCTGGAAAAATAGCCAGCCTCACGAGGGCGCGAACCCACGTGGACACTTACATGGTACAACCTCGCTGGACGTTGCTTAACTTCAGTGATCTAACGGGAACTGGTGTATTCAACGTGCCATAGACAGTGGCTACAGGAATTTCTGCGATCTTCATTCCTCCAAAAATCTGTTCGTCCCTTATATTGTTTAACAAATATATTTTTCACAGTTCTGCAATGACTAACTTTTGGAACTGGCAGACTTTGCAGTATCCAATGTACCCGTACTGCAGTTAAATTCTTTTAACCATATCAGACCAAACTGTCCATAAACTATACTTTGATTCTCAGGAGTTCTGCCGTTCCCACTTCACAAATATAAAGTTTTCTCTTACTTGGACTATCAACTGCTCCGATACGAATTGGATGTTCACATAGGTATCAGAGATAAGACCACAACAACCGAGCCAAGTCGTGAATGGTCTACAAGACCTACTTGGTACTGGATACCAGATCTTCCGCACGAACTGTGAGCTCAAGCATTCTTGGTGTCAATTGCAAAAAAAAGGGCCCGACATTTTATGCTAAATATTAAAGGTTAACCTGATGATTGAAGAATTAGCCGTTGATTAACTAACGGTTATATGGTAAGCTGAATTGCGATAGGTTTTCTGTGAAAACTACCGCGGAACGTCTTCTTCGAATAGTGGTCTCAAGTATAAACCGCATTTTTCTTATAAATTTATAACAAAAAGCAACACTTTTTAGCAGTACAATTACACAGAGCAAACGGTAAGAAATATCAAAACACCAAAACCATACCCAAAACCTACAGGAGAAATATACAATATATTGTGGTATATGATGTAATATAAACCACACTTGGCGAAGTTTTCGATATTTTGGAAATAAACAAGCAGAATGTAGACTTTATTATTTTAGCTGATAAGAATTTGACAGCCGCGGGAAAAAAACACATAGGAAGTTGTTTGCTTCAGTCCCCAAGTACATTTCAAAGGTATAATCCTAAAGAGGTTTAGGAATATTTCACTCGACAATATGTCTATAATTACCTATAAAAGTCCTCTAATTTAAGATTAAAGATTTTATAACTTGTGCTTGAAAATCTTTCTAAAGTTATGGATAAAATCAAGTAACTACACTACATATCCATATACAAAATATAGATCAGTTCTATCAGAATACGCCCTTGAAATCTGTCAGAAGACTTGTGAATCACCCTATCGACTGCAATATTTTACACTTTTTCAAAGAAAATGATGCCTTAAAATCCAAAAAAATCTAGGTAATTAGTGCTAAAACTACAGAGGCTAATGGCCTAATAAAATATAGGTGCCTAACAACAATGAGAAATGGAGTGAATCTACAAAATTAAAAATTCCCACGATGGAAGATATTTTCTCACACCAAGAATAATTTCCCATGAAAGTAATTTGTTATGAATAAATAAATAATCATTTATTTAAATATTCTATTGATGGCAGCAGCTGCTGATGTGATGTTACTTTTTGAGAATACAAATACGCGAATAGATAAAAACTTAGAGGTTTTTGATAAGGGAAAATTATGTTCTTATATTTTTCAGATAGTAACACACTAATAATTCTGTGAACTAAATCCCACAAAAAACATAAATGTGAAAAATAAGGCCAAGTTCCAGTCCAAAAAATGTCGGCCCATTAAAGTAGTGAGATCCAAATAAAATACGGCCAAGTCCTCTTACTATCNTGATAAGCTTGTGATTACAAGACACAAAGCAGTCAAAGTTCATTAAAGATTAATGGATAACAGTGGTAAGCTTGTGATTACAAGCTACAAAGCTGTCAAAGCGCTGTATTGCATGCATGTCATATTCCTGAATATCTATTTTTTTACCATAAATAGATATGTCTGGCTTTTGAAAAATTTCATCTGGTAACCCTATGCCAATCGTCTTTAAAGACATATTTCGGACGCCTAAAATTCCGCCTCTAATTGAGAGCAATATTTGACGCTCATGGATTTCGAAGAGAAATCTAATCAAATTACAAAATGAAATAGTCCGCCTCGTTCATGGGTTCATGCTATTGTCACATTTTCTAGTTCGGAACCCTTATATATTAATGAACGTAACATTTAGAATGAAAATAAAAGGACAAAAATTCGAAAAAAATTGTTAATCAAACGATCGTGGACATTGGACAAAAGGCATATAAACAATCCAAGTCTAATAAAATGAGTGTGCACAATTGTGGAACTTGGTCTTTATGAGGTTATTATTATAATTAGTGGACACATTCAAGTCTTACGGGTGGTCCCGGTGCTAATGATCTAACATTGACCCATAAGAAATTTACCTTAAAATCACGCAAGCTTTTAAATTGAATGCTTCACACGCAAACACTTTAGAACAAAGTGTCGCTTATTACAGACAGATGAAGTGTCATATTACATTGTAGTTGTAGTTCATGATGTGTATAGCCTGGAGGAACTTTCAAAATATTCTGAAAAAAATGTGGCCCCCAAGGAGCCCTCCTGATTTACATCAAAACTTCGGTATTCCAAAAGCATAGGTATTAATTTAAATACAAAAACATTTGAATTAAAAGACAAGATTATTCCATTTGATATTGTAAGTTTACAATATCTAATTTCATTATTACCACCATCTACATTATTTAGCATCATTTCCATTAATTACTATCATTTTTATTATTACCATCATTTTCATTATATACCATCATTTTCATTATTACCATCATTTTCATTATATACCATCATTTTTCATTATTACCACCATTTTCATTATTTACCATCATTTTCAATATTACCACCATTATTTTCGCTGTTTCGATTTCATAAAAGTTTACCTTCATGCTTCGACACTTTTTAAAACATGAAAAAGAAAGAGGAAAAATAATAAACAACGAACATATTGTCAAATCAGATTGATAAGTATGCTGACATCACTTCGTCCATAAAGTTTGTTCTCTGTCCTCCTGCGGCGTCTGACAGTAACGAGGGTAAAGGCTCCCTGATTTTATTCCTGAAAGCGCTTGATTTGTTCCAAATGGATTGCTGATGTTTTTGCCTATAGTCACCGATTAACAGCGGTTGAATGTTTACCCAAATGTATTGCTGATGTTTTTGCCTATAGTCACCGATTCAATAAAGTTAACAGCGGTTGAAGCGCTTAAAGAGAAATAAATGTTTACCCAAATGGATTGCTGATGTTTTTGCCTATAGTCACCGATTCAAATAAAGTTAACAGCGGTTGAAGCGCTTAAAGAAAAACAAATGTTTACCAAAATAGATTGATGATGATTAGTCACCGATTCAAATAAAGTTAACAGCGGTTGAAGCGCTTAAAGGGAAATAAATGTTTACCCAAATGGATTGCTGATGTTTTTGCCTATAGTCACCGATTCAAACAAAGTTAAATGTGAAATGTCAACCAATTTCTCAAAGACGTGCACTCTTATCACAGGTGTAAAGAGTTGTTGCCACGATTATGTTAAATTGTACACCATCATCGAGAAGATAATGTAGCCTTCTTGCTGCGGTTTTAATACCAGCAATCAGCAAATCTCTTATCAATAACTTTCCAAGAAATTCGTGCAATATAGTTTCTCGATGGTCTCGCTAATAATGTCAGAAGATTAAGAGTTATGAGTTTGGCACCTTAGTGTTGTGTTCTATTATAAACCTAACTTTTAACAACACACTTTCTCACGTTGTAAATACATCATCAAGGACGATAGAGGAGTTGGATCATTTTATGTTCTTTATTATTTTAAAATTCTTTGTTTAAAAATATTATATGTTGTTCCGTTGTCATACCATGAATTGCTTTCCGGGTTCAGTTGACAGAAAATCCCTTGATTCGGTATGCTATCCACACAAAAAGTCTACTATGTAGGCTGTTGCGATTTCTCTTAAGGGTGCGTGCTGCACAACCCCCAAAAAATAATGCAAGCGCGAGGAATTATTTTATAATAGCTGTTTTCCCGTTCTTCGCTATGGTTACGAAATTCAAAAACAATTTCGAGATCGCGAAATTAAAGCTTCTCAATTTTAAATTTTTGGTTGTACCGACCCCCAAAGTGAACACGGCTCCTATTACGAAAATTCAATATTTTACTCAAGGATATTACTTTTTATACTAAGGAACGCCTTCGTATAAAATTTAAGTTTTCTCGCTCATCCCAAAGTGGTGCTTCTCAATCCAGATTTTTTGGTGGTGAAAACCGTGCATAAATTGGAAAGAAAACGGAAAATTTCAAATTTTATATATTTTATGCGGTCCTTATATACTATTTTGGGGGAGTCCATTCTAGGTAATTTTTCGTTATCTCTTATAATTTGCCCAGAAAAAAAAAATACAAAAAAAACCGCAAAAAAGCGCCATTTTTGGCCGTAACTTGCTCCCACTTGAACTAGCCATCGTGGAGCTACGTTGATTATCAGTCAGTCAGTATACCAACTGGGCTTTGCGTTTTATAAGTTTAGATAAATATAGATAAGTATTTTTTTTTTATAAAAAAAATTAGACAGCACAAGTAATAGAAAAGACATCTTCACCTATTTCTTTAGATATATTTTTTTAAATAATGAACCTTTGGAAGTTTTGAACCGTCGAAAAAATGATTCGTTATGTGAAGTACGCGGAATCCAAACATCGAATCAAATATTGTTCGTCCAACGTAACGAGAGCGGCACTTTCGAAAATTGTCGTAGACTGATTTTAATGAAATTCAATGATTAAATAAAATGCTTTGTAGGTCACATTCATTTTTTGTTTCTCCATAAAAGGGTATCAAAATAAAGCCAATATTCCAGGAACGTTTCATTGATATAAAAACACGCCATATGACCTTCGTATTTAAATATTAGGACCTATAGATTAACACGCCATATGACCTTCGTATTTAAATATTAGGACCTATAGATTAACACGCCATATGATCTTCGTATATAAATATTTAGGACCTATAGATTACGCACAATCCTTTTTTGTGTGTTGTCATGGCGTGATTGTTTTCTTTCATAAAAAAATGGTTCCAGAATTTTATTATTAATATATTAATTAATAATAAAATTTGAGGGAAACTGAATAATCCTCCAATATCAAAAATTTCAATTCAATTTAAGAAAAAATGAGCACAGAATAGTGATGAGTATTTGAGCCCGCGAAAAGCTGCTCCGCGTACTCTTTGCTGATAATCAAAGGCCCGTGTGATGAGGTGTTAAAATTAAAAGGCTGCCAATTTTCTCCTTAGTATCATACAAGCTATCATTTCTAGCCAGCGTCAATGCACGTTGAATACACTAGTTCCCGTTAGATCACTGAAATTAACCAAGTCCAGTGAGGTTGTTCTATGTGGGTTCACGTGGGTTCACGCATTCGTGATGCTGACTATTTTTCCGGCCCAACCCAGGCTGGGTGAGGTCAATGTGGGTAGCTGGTTTGCAAGCGAATGGAGGCAAAACCACCGTCTTGAATGGCCAATAGATGTTAATGAGACGTTAAGCCAAATTTAAAAAAAAAAAAAATATTATTTATCTAACCAAGCAATTTAGCCTCCTCTCCAAGGGTGAATGCTGAGGGAGTCACGCGGTATGAGGGATACAGGAACTCTCTTCCATTAGTCATAACATGCACAACTTTATTTCGAATGTTCCTGCTGATATAAGGTCATGTTTTATGATTGCTATTTTCCCCTGCACCAACTAACACTTCAAGGTTGTAAGATCTTGTGGAATGGCTTTAAGCTATTCAGGTGGCTGTTTGGTATCAATTGGCAAGAGTAGGACACATTACGAGCCGAAACAGTATTATAGATAGAAGATACTCGTAAAATATTGGTATGACTTTATTTGATACTAGTGAACAGTGATGTTCGGCGAAAGGATTCATCTGTATTTGTACGGAAATTCGGACCTGGGTACGACATACGGACAGAAGTCTAATCAGTACGCGAAATGTACGGAAAACTAAGGAATCTGGTGGCTAGAGACTGGGACTTGAACCCAAATCGCTTAATTACAAGTCTACTGTGTTTACTACTGGACCACTGAGTTTGGTCAACATATAATGTTTTTTAGAATTTTTTTTATGTATCAACTACAAATAATTTGATGAGCCACGAGCGCTTTCGTCAGTTACGACATTTCACTTGAGAATGTCGTAACTGACGAAAGCGCTCGTGGCTCATCAAATTATTTGTAGTTGATACATAAAAAAATTTCTAAAAAATTATTTCATAATGACTACAAACATCCTAAATACTATCTGTAAACTCAACATATAATGGTTGACCAAAAAACTTTCTACTCGTTTTTCGCGCATGTACAGAAACGGATTTTCGTCCGACTTACATTTACCATCATAATAGTGAGTTTATGCATAATCACGAAAAAAAAATCCTGAACGAAAGAGACCACTAGAAACATACAATTGTCTTTTTCGTTAACGATTGTTTTTTCGTGGTAATACTCACTAATATTTCGTGGAAACTTACAAGATGTACAAAAACTGTCTAACAACACTTATAACATCTTCATGAATAGCTGGGTTATACAATTTGCACTGTTTTAAGGCATGTACGGAAATTTCATCAAAAATATAGGAAATTTTTACTATTGGGTACGGCATTGCTCACTTGAGTTCCGAACATCACTGCTAGTGAATCCGACAAAAAATTCTTTCTCAGTTGTCAAGCGCTCGTGGTATCATGGAAGTCAAATCTATGAGACCTACAACTGAAATATTCTTGATCATACCAATCACCAAATGACTCGCTGAAAACTAACATTTTGGTTTATTATTTTCAATAATGAATCTCTGGAATTGTCACGAAAATTAAAAAAATCCCCCCCCCCCCTCGAAATATTATGATATGTTACGTTTCAAGGTACGTAGTCGCAGAATCCCAAAATCGCATAAAAAATCAGTTTGTACGCCGTGATGATGTGCACTTTTGCCACTTAGCATTGACCGATTTGGATTAAATTTTGTACGGTGATCCCGTCTAGGGTCTAATTGTGCCCCGAAACTTTTGCTCGCCGTCAGAAATACCGAGCTTTTTCAAAGGGTGAAACCGAATGTACAGTTTTTTTTCACTTTTTAGCGGTTTTCACTTATCCTGTCTAAAAAGAGAATGGTAAGAGCCATAGACTGGTAATTTGGTACGTATGTCATGTTTGGACTCTCACTAAGTTTCGAATCTTCCAATCAAACTTACCGCTGGCAGTTTTACCACTTTTTAGCGGTTTTAATGGTGCAAAATGTTTTTAGGCTTTACTAATTTATCCGAGAACAAATAACTGTTTCCATGTTAAATTTCTTGATACAGACAAAGAAGTTTCCTATACATGGTACACCCTTTTTTTTTTATATTGTAGACCCTACCCACCCCTAGTGTGTGATTGAAAGGGGGCGCCTGCTGGCTTTCGCCTCAATCCCCAATGGGTACACCCGTGCTATTATGACATTTTGTACTATTCCTTACGATTGACCGTCCCCGCACAACCTGAGAGGTTACAATTATATTTAACAGCAATATGTCGCCAATTTAGCATAGCGAACGCTTTCGCGATCAGTTTACAGACTTCTTGTGAACTTAACTTTATTTTAACCAAATATGCACTCAAAGGGAGTTGGATCTGAGTAAGATCTAACCCAGGAAATATCCACTTTCACCCTTAAGGTACGGACCCCTATGATCACTCTAACAAGCATTCAAGGAACGCAGCTTACGTGAACTGGTCCTATCACTATAAGTTGATTGTTGAAATGTATGACGCATGACATCTAGTGATCAGAATAGGTAGAGAAATATTTCCTAAATTAGAGCACAAATTCATTGTAAAACATAAATTTAATTGTCCTATCCATTATAAAAAATAGACTATCTATGCATGACGTCATACGATCCATGTGAACGCCTCGTATGACGTCAAAAAATAGCACCTAATGGATCTATGAGAATCCTGCTACGAAGAAAGCAAATAATAATAATCAGAAGTCCCAAATTCGACTAGTTCTATGCATGACGTCATACGATCCATGTGAACGCCTCGTATGACGTCGAAAATAGCAACTAATGGATCTATGAGAATCCTGCTACGAAGAAGGCAAATAATAATAATCAGAAGTCCCAAATTCGACTAGTTCTATGCATGACGTCATACGATCCATGTGAACACCTCGTATGACGTCGAAAATAGCAACTAATGGATCTATGAGAATCCTGCTACGAAGAAGGCAAATAATAATAATCAGAAGTCCCAAATTCGACTAGTTCTATGCATGACGTCATACGATCCATGTGAACGCTTCGTATGACGTCATAAAAGCCGTTCACATTTGATCACGTGTTACTAACATATTATGAAAGTATATAGGTATATATATTTTGGTTTATTATTTTCAATAATGAACCTTTGGAATCGTCACGAAAAAAAAAAAAATTACCCACCCCTCAAAATTTGATATTATACGTTTCAAGGTACGTAGAATTCAAAAATCGAATAAAAAAAAAAAAACTCTGCCAATGTGACACATGGGTTTATTATTTTTCTGGCAAAAATAATAAACCCCCCACCCCCGCCCAAAAAAAAAATCAAAAAATCTAATAAAAAAAATCCTTTTATACGCCGTACGCCGTGATGGGCACTTTTGCCACTTAGCGTTGACCGATTTGGATAAAATTTAATACATAGGTCCCATCTGTCTCTAATTGTGCCCCGAAACTTTTGGGTTCAATCAAATATACCGCTGGCGGTTTTTACCGCTTTAAAGCTGTTTTCATTCATCCTGTCTAAAAGAGAATAGTAAGAGCCACAGACTTCAAATTTGGTAGGTATGTCAAATTTAGGGTGTAATTACGCCCCATTTAGATTCGTCACGAGAACCCCCCCCCCTCAATTTTATTTTGTCACATTAGCAGAGTTTGAAGTTCATTTTAAGTTTTCCTGAAGTAAACATAATTAAGTAATTATAAATGTGGTTTATAATTACATTTATAAAGTAATTATAAATGCGGTTCTCATAACCTAGGCCATTTCTGTGCAATACAGAGCGGAATTTTTCATTGAATTTTTGTAATATACGTAACTTGAGACGTAACATAGCCTTTACTGGCGCCCGATTCCGAAGTTTCATTATTAACAATAATAATACAGAAACATAAATGTTCGAAATGTTGTGTTTCACTTACCACATCATGGGTACATTTCTATACAATACTGAGCGGAATTTTAGTTTAAAAAATTTAAATTTAAAAAATAAAATTTACTATATTAGCATTGAGACAAGTTTTAGAAAGAAGAATAGAGGTAAATAGGAATACATGTGCAATGTTTATAGATTTGGAAAAGTCATTTGACAAAGTAGAGTGGAAAATATTGTTTAAAATATTAAAAGAAAAAGGAATAGACTGGAAAGATAGACGAATAATCCTTAACTTGTATAAAAACCAAACAACTGAAATAGATGTAAATGGATCAAAAAATAAAGCAAAGATAAGAGGAGGCGTAAGACAAGGTTGCCCTTTATCACCTTATCTATTTAACATCTTTATTGAAAATAGTATTAACATCTTGCAAGAAAAGACGAAAGGAATAAAAGTAAATGGACAAAAACTGCAGTGTATACGCTTTGCAGACGACTTCGTAACACTTGCTGAAACCGAAAAAGAAATTAACACCATGATGAATACCCTAAGAAGTGCATTCCAAAATTTTAGCCTAAAAATAAATTCCCAGAAAACTAAGACAATGCTTATAAGTAAAACCACCAACCACCAACAACACCCAAACTGTTAAAATCACTCTAAACAATGAAGAAATCAAACAAGTTAAAGAATTCATATATCTTGGCAGCTCGATAACTGAGAACAACAAGTCAACAGTGGATATTAAAAGAAGAATAGCATTAGCAAAGCAAAACAAAAACCAACTGCTAACTAACAAACATCTAGAAATTGAAATACGCAAAAAGTTTATAAAAACGTTCGTTTGGAGTGTACTTACTTATGGGAGTGAAACGTGGACCATTGAAGAAAAGGATAGAAAGAGATTGGAAGCAGCCGAAATGTGGATGTGGAGGAAGATGACAAAGACGAGATGGATTGAAAAGAAAAGTAATGAGCAAGTATTAGATGAAATCAAGGAAAAAAGGCAGTTACTAAATTTAATAACGTCGAGAAAAATCAAGTTGATTGGTCATATCACCCGACACAACAACTTGATAAATAATATATTTGATGGAAAAGTTCTAGGAAAGAAAACTAGAGGAAGACCTAGAAAAAGATATTTTAAAGAAATCCAAGACTTAATGAACTGCGGATCATTCTATGAGATGAAGAAAGTTGCAAGTGATAGAGAGGAATGGCTCCAACGATAAGGCTTTGCCTTTAGAAATTGATGATGACTGAGCGGAATTTTTCATTGAATTTTTGGCACTCGATTCCGAAGTTTCATTATTAACAATAATAATACAGAAACATAAATGTTCGAAATGTTCTGTTTCACTTACCACATCATGGCTACATTTCTGTACAATACTGAGCGGAATTTTTCATTGAATTTTTGGCACTCGATTCCAAAGTTTCATTATTGACAATAATAATACAGAAACATAAATGTTGGAAATGTTTTGTTTCACTTACATGGGTACATTTCTGAGTTGAATTTTTCATTGAATTTTTGGCACTCGATTCCAAAGTTTCATTATTGACAATAATAATACAGAAACATAAATGTTTTGTTTCACTTACCATATCATGGGTTCATTTCTATACAATACTGAGCGGAATTTTTCATTGAATTTTTGGCACTCGATTCCAAAGTTTCATTATTGACAATAATAATACAGAAACATAAATCTTGGAAATGTTTTGTTTCACTTACATGGGTACATTTCTGAGTTGAATTTTTCATTGAATTCTTGGCACTCGATTTCAAAGTTTCATTATTGACAATAATAATACAGGAACATAAATGTTCGAAATGTTTTGTTTCACTTACCACCACATGGGTAAACATTGCCTGTAAATTTCCTCACGGCCTCACCTCGTCTCTATTAATTGACGATAACTGATTCGCCGTTCACTTACCCTGAAATAAAAACAAACAAATAAGTAACTATAATAACAAATTAAACATATAAGTAACTATAATAACAAATTAAACATATAAGTAACTATAATAACAAATTAAACAAATAAGTAACTATAATAAAGATAAGAAATAACAGCATCTTTGTGTTATTATGTCACATGGGATATCTCTTGCCAACTTAGTATTTATTTTTATTATTATTATTTCTTAATTCCATTTTTACTGAAAGATGGTAGGACTTATATTGTTAAAACTTCTCTTTAATTTTCAAATAAAAATAAAACTTTGGTGCTCACGGCAGCATTGTAAGATTTTCCTCAATATCAACCATAATCCAATTAGGTACTTTGAATTTATCAAGTTACTTACAACGCTGGGACCAATGCGCATTTATCTCGTACAAACGAGGCTGTGTGGGCCCCGAAAACACCCAAACAATGGTGACAAATTATTGCCTCTGCCAGGATTAGAATCCGGGTCTCCCGAGTGCAAGACTAATATGGAGCTATGGGATCTACCAATAGGTATAATTTATAACTTTTGAACGACATGATGTGTTGGACGGCCGTAAATCGAGGGCGTACGGGTAGGATAAAACTCATGAAACTTTTGGTCCCCATTAACCTAGGATTGCCAAGCTCTATTCAATTACGTGCATTGCCAAGGGGGGGGGGGTGTACAAAGTATCCGCAAACAAAATAAAGGATAAAATGATTTTTTTATTACAATAAGTCGCTATTATTATATTATAAACTAAAAAAATATAAACTAAATAAATTATTATCTTATTATCTTAAATAAAAATAAAATTAAATCCCAGGAATAAAATAATGAAAATGAAAATAAAAAAAAATCGAAAACGCGGGTACTTTGTACCCCCCACCTTGGCAATGCTAGGGTAACAGTTATACTTGCTGGTTGGTTGACTTGTTCATTACCAGAAATGCCAGTATGCGGTTGCATTCTAGGTATAATCTCTTATACTTTTTGCCAGTTCTTTTAATTCTAGATGGCATTTCCGAGCTTAGAAAAAGAAGAAAAGGAAGTAGCAGTCATAATTATGGATCTCCTTTTGAATCACGTGATTTAACTTGAATCAAGAAAGTGGCACGTCCAGTGCTGTAGGGTCATTTCAGCTTGGTCACTCATTGAGATTTGAGTAAATATTTGAAATTTCATAATATAAAGGTCGTTTTGAAAATTTCTCCATTTCAGTCAGAGACCTTGAACAACTCAGGCCGTCTAATTACCGTCGCATCAGTTCGACACAGACTTGAAAATCAAATATAAACAAAATATTGATACGATAAAATCTCTGACGTTTTCAATCAGGTCCAACCCTGAAAAGAGTAATGCTCGAGTATCGCTCTTTCCTTACTCTCTAATTGGGTTTTTCCACAGGTTAATATTAATATTGAAGTGCATAGAACATAATTATGAGTGCAGCACCGACTTGAATGTAAATGATTCTAATGTAATTTCAAAGAAATCCAATAGCGACACTTCTTGTTTTATTTTGATATCTCTCGAATGTAAAGAATTTTCTTTACTTTACTCTCTCCTTCTAGAAGATACGAGAACATTGTAAGTTCTATGGATATGTGCGGAAATTTTCGAGAAACTTGTTAAAATCTATAAAAAGGAGCTGCGAGTAGAAATTGGATCAGTTTATCTGGTCTTATAGTTGAGTTCAGCGTGTTAATTTCAAGTAATTTATTAGTGAATTTTCAGTGTGTGAATTACGTAGTTTTCTCGCAAGTTTTGTATACGATATTTTTGAAGTTAAACAGTGTACGACTTTTTGTTACTAATTTCAAGTGATTTATTAGTGAATTTTCAGTGTGTGAATTACGTAGTTTTCTCGCAAGTTTTGTATACGATATTTTTGAAGTTAAACAGTGTACGACTTTTTGTTACCTTTTTTATTATATTTTTTTTAATAAAGTGTTTTAGGTTTCTTTTTGAGTTTTTAAGTTAGTTAATGCGTTTTTCATCAACGACTCCTTAATCCCCGAACCCTACAACTATACCAAAACAGGTGCGCGCTATCGCCAAATATGTAAAATCTTCAAATTTGCCTGGCTGTCAGAGAGTATATAAAGCTCTTTCTTGACGAGACCCATCCTTTATGTTCTCATCTGCTCAGGTGCGGTATTAGTGGAAGAGAACCTAAGGATATAAAATGCAATTATAAAGCTCTTCCTTGACGAGACCCATCCTTTATGTTCTCATCTGCACAGGTGCGGTATTAGTGGAAGAGAACCTAAGGATATAAAATTGCAATCTATTTGGAGGATCCTCCGTTGACAGTATATAAAGCTCTTTCTTGACGAGACCCATCCTTTATGTTCTCATCTGCGCAGGTGCGGTATTAGTGGAAGAGAACCTAAGGATATAAAATACAATCTATTTGGAGGTTCCTCCGTTGACAGTATACAAAGCTCTTTCTAACCTAAGGATATAAAATGCAATCTATTTGGAGGTTCCTCCGTTGATTCTGGACTCAGGTACCTACTAAAGTAATAACATAATGTAAGAAAGTTCGATCTTGACCAAAGTTGATTCGTCACGCAACATTGATTCTCCCGAGTTGGTAGCCTCAGGGAACTGATCACTATTAAGATCTACAATAGGGCCCTAAATCATATCAGTCGATAAATAACTCAGCAATTTTAGTTCATGTCAGATTAACCAGTACCTATATCCAATTTCTCAAGGAGATAGGTGGAAACCATAAATCATTCAGTTAAAAGGGTAATCGTTTTGATCTCCAACGGGGCGGGGGATGTACCCTACGGGAGAAATCGTCAGGTCTTCTGCAGCAGAAATATGGATTATTTATGGCTACAAACAGTTCATCGGCTAACTTATTGTGAGGGATGTATCCTGCATGAGAAATCGTTAGACCCTCTGCAGCAGAAAGATGGAATATTTATGGCTATAGCATACTTTATAAACAATTCATCGGCTGACTTATTGTGGAGGATGTATCCTGCGGGAGAAATCGTCAGGTCTTCTGCAGCAGAAAGATGGATTATTTATGGCTACAAACAATTCATCGGCTAACTTATTGTGAGGGATGTATCCTGCATGAGAAATCGTTAGACCCTCTGCAGCAGAAAGATGGAATATTTATGGCTATAGCATACTTTATAAACAATTCATCGGCTGACTTATTTGACATGCAAACATAGGTGAGTGTGGATGCGCACACTGTACAATACATGCCCATTGATTCAACCGATTAAAAATTGTAGTAGCCAGCGTTGAATACACCAGTTGCCGATAGATCACTGAGGTTAAGCAACGTCCAGCGAGTTTGTGCCATGTGCTGGGTGTCCACGTGGGTTCGCGCCCTCGTGATGTTGGCTATTTTTGCGACCCGGCCCAGGCTCTGTGAGGTCAATGTGGGTAGCTGGTTTGCAAGTTTCCAGCGAATGGAGGGTGAAACCCTCGTCTTGAATGACCAATAGATGTTAAAGAGACGTTAAGCCATTTTTTTTTTTTTTACAATNATAAGTATCAAAAGGCACATCTGCCACTCACGAGAAAAAAAATGAGCTATCGTTCATCAAAATCGGTCCAGTAGTTTTGGCTGTAGGTGCGTCAAGATCAAAGAAGCAGCAGCAGCAGACGATGAGAAAAAAAAGTGTACTTTTCAGAAGCCTATATCTCCGATTTGACTTAACCGATTTTGATGAAATTTCATATACTTCGTCTCTGAGTTCGCCCCATACGTAGGAAACAATCATTTTTATCCTGAGATGTTTAGTTTATCCTCTGGAAGTAGCTAAAATCGGCAATGTAAGCTGTGGCGTATATTATACTCTTGTAGCTACCGCTTTATTTTGACTTGGCGGGGCGGAGCGCTACCGCGCTCCTTAATTTGTTAAATAATAAAAAATGTAGTTCTAGATATGTGTCTTTCTAAGTAGATCGTCATCCAGGCGGACTGTTGAATAGAACTTCAGCGAGAAGAGAGGTCTTCGGTAGAGGAGAGGTATTTCCAGAGGAGATCGTCATGTCTTTGCAAAGAAATATATGTCTCTTTCTGCAGGCAGTAGGCAAAAACTTCTTAGCGGGAATTTTATTTGATTTTATAATTAATTTTGTTGAATTGGGATACTATGTCAAGTAAATCCATAATGAGGTAAAGAAAATACTACGAGATCTTCACTTGACTATCAGGGGCGGCTGCTCCTTAAGGGCAAAAGGGCAAAGCCCCTCCAAAAATTACAGAAAATAAAGCATAAAAATATTTTGTTTGTAATTAAGGTAAATAAAATACTTTACAGGTAAGCTAAAAATGTTCTATTGTTATGTATGCACAGACATGCAAATTTTTTTGAAATTTTACTGTAGCCCCCCAGGCCAAATATTCACGGGCCGCTACTGTTGACTATAAAAGAAAATACTATATCTTCACTTCACTATATCAAGTAAATCCATAATGAAATAAAGAAAATACTATATCTTCACTTGACTATGATTTATAATTTTTGAGACATGAAGTATATAACTTTTAAGAATTGGACCGACAATGGGGAAACGATTAGCAATTTTGGGACTTTAATTGGGTTTCAGTGGGATTTCAATGAGACATTTGCATTCATCGGTTTCGCTTTTAACACAGTCAAACATAATCGATAGTTAGAATAGATTATCTATTATTACAGATGGACCATCAATCATTTGAAATGGTTGTTANATATAACTTTTAAGAATTGGACCGACAATGGGGAAACGATTAGCAATTTTGGGACTTTAATTGGGTTTCAGTGGGATTTCAATGAGACATCGCACACTCAGAAGATAACAACACCAGAATAGATTCCTTAACTCAATGGGTTCTATCTCCCATACATATAAGGTTGTTTATGGATGTCAAGATCTTTTAGGTGGGACAATGAACATCGTTTGCCTATACTCGTTACTATTATAGATGGTCACTAATAAGTGTCACTACTACTACTACTAATAGTAATAATAATAAGAAAAAAGTCACCATAATTTTAATAAAAGAAATACTACAAACCCATACAGCGATGCATAAACTCCTTTGATTTAAAGGTGAGTATGTAACACTTCTTTTATGTTGAACAATTATCATGTTTTACTGGGCAATAAACAATTTATTAAAAGACATTTTTGCTGAATATTATTAAAGGAAGGATCATCTTGATCTTTTTGTTCGTATTCTGACGTAAAAAAACGTATTCTGACCTTCTATGAACGACTGGTGTTGGACATGTGTTGCCTAATTCATAAACACAAAACACAACTGCCGACTATCCAACACGTGTACGTCACTAGAAATGACCATTCGTTGGTCCCATAGTCACTCCCACTGTTTTGGCAATCCTTTTTGGACGGGGGTATCCGGGTTTAAAAAAAATTCAACACGTCCGTAAGAGAGGGAAATTTGAGGGACTTTAAAATTCGGTTAATAAATGATCTTTTAGAATCAGCCCCTAAGTGCATTGAAGACGTTCTATGATTTTTTTTTACAGTTTTACGATTACTTTTTATATGTACTATTACTTTTCATTTTTTAACTATACGTATTTTTTTTACAGGTATGCTAATAAATAAATTTTCTTTGTTTTTTTAGAGGTGTTCTAAATTATTTACTATTTTTTTAAGGTACTCTAATTTATGCAATATTTTTTTGCTGGTTTAATTATTATTTATCAGTTATTCTAATTTATTTATTATTATTCAGGTATAATTGTAATGTGTCAACAACCACAATGGTTGTTGAACACAATTAACAAATAATAATAATAACAACTGAATTTTATGTCCGGATGAAGTGATAATCCCGGGTTTTTAAATTTCTCAGCATCCGGCCAATGCAAGGAATTAGACTCTGGTAAAACAAAAAATAGATTTTTCGTGGATCGTAAAATCTACTACTGTCGATCGTATGATTTCAGTAGTTCCGTCCCAAATAAAATTCATCACAAATACTAATATAAATATACCTACTGGGTCGATTTCAAAGAAAACTGTTTCTCAGATTTTTTCCAAATTCAAATTTCAGGCTTATCAAGAAATTGATCTCTACTCCTTTTTTGAGACACCCTGTATGTGCCTACTAAAAAAAAATCAAACGATTGCTTATAACAGATTCAAGAAATTGATCTCTACTCCTTTTTTGACACATCCTGTATGTGCCTATTAAATTAAACTCAAACGATTACTTACAACAGATTCAAGAAATTGATCTCTACTCCATTTTTGAGACACCCTGTATGTGCCTATTAAAATAAAATCAAACGACTGCTTACAACAGATTCAAGAAATTAATCTCTACTTCTATTTTAACACACCATGTATGTGCCTATTAAAATAAAATCAAACGATTACTTACAACAGATTCAAGAAATTGATCTCTACTTCTTTTTTAGCACACCCAGTATGTGGCTACTAAGATAAAATCTACTCCTTTTTTGATACACCCTGTATGTGCCTAATAAGATAAAATCAAACGATTACTTATAACAGATTCAAGAAATTGATCTGTACTTCTATTTTGACACACCCTGTATGTGCCTAGTAAGATAAAATCAAACGATTGCTTCTAACAGATTCAAGAAATCGATCTCTACTCCTTTTTTGAGACACCGTGTATGTGCCTACTAAAATAAAATCAAACGATTGCTTATAACAGATTCAAGAAATTGATCTCTACTTATTTTTTGACACACCCTGTATGTGCCTACTAAGATAAAATCAAACGACTGCTTACAACAGATTCAAGAAATTAATCTCTACTTCTATTTTAACACATCCTGTATGTGGCTACTAAGATAAAATCTACTCCTTTTTTGACACACCCTGTATGTACCTACTAAAATAAAATCAAATGATTGCTTATAACAGATTCAAGAAATTGATCTCTATTTATTTTTTGACACACCCTGTATGTGCCTACTAAGATAAAATCAAACGATTGCTTATAACAGATTCAAGATATCGAACTCTATTTCTTATTTCAGACACCTTGTATGTGTCTACTTAAATAAAATCAAACGATTGCTTATAACAGATTCAAGAAATTGATCTTTATTTCTTATTTCAGACACCCTGTATGTGCCTACTAAAATAAAATCGAACGACTGCTTATAACAGATTCAAGAAATTGATCTTTATTTCTTATTTCAGACACCCTGTATGTGTCTACTAAAATAAAATCAAACGATTGCTTATAACAGATTCAAGAAATTTATCTTTATTTCTTATTTCAGACACCCTGTATGTGTCTACTAAAATAAAATCAAACGATTGCTAAATAAAAATAACTGAAAGATGAAAGGCGTCCGATAAAAGTATACTCGTACTTATACGAGGTCATGAACAAAACCAATGAAGATGGTAAGCAGATTCTAATCTGCTCGATCAAATCACAAGATGAGACCGTAAAGGACATAAAATGGAACAGTTGGAGCATTTAGTATCATCAAATGACCAAGATAATATCAGATCAGTATATAGACCAGCAGAGATTTTTCAGTATAGACCAGTAGAGATTTTTCAGTATAGACTAGTAGAGATTTTTCAGTATAGAACAGTAGAGATTTTTCAGTATAGACTAGTAGAGATTTTTCAGTATAGAACAGTGGAGATTTTTCAGTATAGACCAGTAGAGATTTTTCAGTATAGAAGAGTAGAGATTTTTCAGTATAGACCAGTGGAGATTTTTCAGTATAGACCAGTAGAGATTTTTCAGTATAGACCAGTAGGGATTTTTCAGTATAGAAGAGTAGAGATTTTTCAGTATAGACCAGTAGAGATTTTTCAGCATAGACCAGCAGAGATTTTTCAGTATAGACCAGTAGAGATTTTTCAGTATAGACCAGTGGAGATTTTTCAGTATAGACCAGTAGAGATTTTTTAGTATAGACCAGTAGAGATTTTTCAGTATAGAAGAGTAGAGATTTTTCAGTATAGACCAGTAGAGATTTACATGTCACAATGTTCTACCCTAAAAGGGTAAAACTTGAAAGTTTAATATTTGAGACACTTCTGTTGTTGAATACACTAAAACAGCACTCGGAACTATAGGTACCTTAGTTCAGGGCCGTACCCAAAATTTTTTTTCGGGGAGGGGGGAGGGCGAAGCATTGACAGCCAAGCTGGGACTAACACCTGAAAATTATGATCATGGAAGGTGATGTTTTTTTTTTTTAATAACATAGGTCACGTGCAAAGTAGAGTATTTTCATTAAAGAGAAAACGATTGAAATTTCAGGGGGGAGTCTGGACCCGCCTGGGTACGGCCTTGCCTTAGTTCACCTAGTTGTTGTTGTTGTTGTTGTTGTTGTTAAAGTTCTCGACAACTCTCACAGTGTCTCCAGGCAAAGGATGTCGGCCACTCCAAAAGGGTCTGTCCATAATGCTGACGGCTCTCAATTAGTTGGGTTTGATGGACAGTTGAATAGATGATCCGCATCATGAGCATGCAGCATACATAGAGGACAGCGAACAGATACTTCAGAGCTCGGCAAAGACCCATATAGCAGCTCTTTGAGGAAGTCTGCTATATGGGTCCTTGCTGAGAGCAGCACCCCTGGGATGAACAGCTCCAATGGAAGAATAACACAGTGAGTTGTCGTCGAAACGGTGGTCTTTGCTCCAATGCAAAGAACCAATCATTTTGAGCAGCATGGCCATACCCATAGGTGGTCTAGACCCCCCCCCCACCGAAATTTTATTTTTTTATGTATGACTTACGTAATATTGAAAGGTGTAACTCATTACCATCATCATCAGCACCACCAACAGCATCAACAACAACATCAATTACAACAATATCAAAAAGAACATCACCTTCCATGATCATCATTTTCAGGTGTTAGTCCTGGCTTCGCTGTCAAACCTGCCCCCTCGAAAAAAAAAAAAAAAAAAAAAAAAAAAAAAAAAATCTTAGGTACGGCCCTGTGGAGCAAGAACGAAGTTAACCTAGTTGTAAAAAGAGGTGCCTTCAAAAATCATCAGAAGTTTCCGCACATAAAACTCACTTGATCTTAAGAGTGACTCGTGACTCACATAACTTAGTAATGACTCACCAAAGAACTAATATTCCCCACACTTGAATTGAAAGCTAATTAGACTGTCATCCTTTACGTTTTTAATGTCACCCATTTCTCATTTGATTTTAAAATTCCAGACTTAACTTTTAACGAGCTTTATTTTAAATGAAACTTAATTTAAAAAGGAATTACTCTACGGGTCCGACATGTAATTATGTGACATGTAATTAGTTGGGACATACGTTATGTGGCGACAGTATATCTATAATGATACTGGGTGATGAGACACTACAATGTAAATGAGGCAACCGATGAAGAGGGTGAGGAAGAAACGAAAGATTTTAAAAGGAATTACTCTACGGGCCGTGAATATCTATAATGATACTGGGTGATGAGACACTACAATGTAAATGGGGCAACCAATGAAGAGGGTGAGGAAAAAACAAAAGATTTAAAAAGGAATTACTCTACGGGTCCGACATGTAATTAGTCGGGACTTACGTTATGTGGCGACAGAATATCTATAATGTTACTGGGTGATGAGACACTACAATGTAAATGAGGCAACCAATGAAGGGGGTGAGGAAAAAACGAAAGATTTAAAGAGGAATTACTCTTATTTAAAGAAAGATTTTATTATTTTAAAAAATTTTTTTCGTCACAACATCTTTTTAATATAATTTTTGTAATTAAATTCTGAATCAAATTACGCCGAAAAATAAACATTTAAATTTATTAATTTATATACAGTTATTTTCAAATATAACAGAATGAGAAGACCATTATCTTGGGTATAACCCGTATAACATCGCGTAAAGCTAAAAATCATGTTTGGTTTCAGTCAAATATTAATTAACTAAATCTTTCCTGAAACCACGCTCCAACACTGAATTCCGCAATGTTCTTGTATCAAACACTCCCATAAGAACATGTGTATTTTAGGTAAAACAAACATCTTTTACCTAAAATGGCACATTCATACAACACGAGGAATGCAAAAGATTTAATACACTCCTGATTAACGATTTTTGGGGAATCAATTTTGGATAAAGGTATTAAAATATATAACAAAATAAATAATGCTAATAAAAACATGAACTACAAAAATTTTAAGTTGTACTTAAAAAATCGTCTTTTAGAAATTGCTCCCTATAGCCTACAGGAGTTCAACGACTAATTTTTTTTT
>CM022884.1:12579839-12595402 GCA_012654025.1 Pachypsylla venusta
TATATATATATATATATACATACAACCTTTTACAACCTTTTTTTTCGATTAAATCATCAATCGAAAAAGATTAATTTAGAGCGATAAAATAAGAAATCCAAATGCTTATAGTAAGAGTTTTGTCATATATGTTTTAGATAATTCTATATATTAAATTATGGATCTCACTACTTTTGAAAATTACCAATGGGACTCTTAAGTACATATTGACATTTAATGGTCAAATGTTTAGATTTGCTTATTACCATAACAACATAATTATGTACATAGAAGACCGAGTTTATTTCAGGTTGGTACGAGGAACCAGTGCTAGCATATAATTAGATACTTGAGGAAACGGCTTATTATGCGATCTGCCTACAATAAGAATGGTAGAGCAAAGAACAGGCCGGCCATACACACAGACATATATATGACTGCATAAATTATTCTAAAGATTCGTGATAAATAGACCATATAATTATTTCAGTCAAACTGAGCAAAATTTAGTTCAATTTTAATTATAATTCCCTTTTTTATTACTATTTTTTGTGGCTTAACGTCTCTTCAACATCTATTGGTCATTCAAGACGGGCGTTCTACCCTTCATTCGCTGGAAACTTGCAAACCTGCTACCCAAATTCACCTCATAGGCAGCATGACCAGAAAGCGAACCCACGTGGACACCCACATGGTACAACCTCGGTGGACATTGCTTAACTTCAGTTACGGGAACTGGTGTATTCAACGTGCCATAGACACTGGCAGATACAATTCCTAAACTTTGTAAATGTTGTAATATTGTTCGACGATTGTACTAGTGTGCTAGGGTATCTTTTTTGTATTTTTGTTAATATCTCGTAAACCATTTCTTTTAGGGATACTATATTAAAAATAGGGACAATTAATTTGTCTTCAAAGTCGTCTTTGTTATACCAAAATGTCCTGATATTTGGTATAGAAGCACCTGTTCGGCTACCAAATATATTCTATTCTATAGCGCCTGTTCTGAAAGAGCTGTTTACAAAAAAAGTGATTAAATTTTACATCTTTCAGCGTAACTTTGGTTGATTTGGAATCAACAATAAGTGGAACCAGCAGGAATTCAGGAATGTTCCATAAACAGCAGGAAAAGGGAATTACAAAAAGTGATTAAATTTTACAGCTTTTAGCGGAACTTTGGTCAATTTGGAATCAACAATAAGTGGAACAATCAGGAATTCAGGACTGTTCCATAAACACTTGGAAAAGTGAATTACAAAAAGTGATTAAATTTTACATCTTTCAGCGGAACTTTGGTCGATTTGGAATCATCAATAACTGGAACCATCAGGAATTCAGGACTATTCCATAAACACTTGGGAAAGGAAATTACAAGAACAATTGAATATAGAGAACTTCTAATGAAGATTAACGAAAAGAAAAAACTCGAAACTTCTCTCACCCATATTTTTGTACACTGAGAACTAGTTCCTGTGCTCAATGGCACTCAAGAGCAATTGAATGAGCCCGTACGGTTGCAGTTCTTCGAAATAAATTGTACGGTGTATGGTCTGTCCACTCTTACCGAGTGACCTCATAATATATGGCTAAGTCTTAATCTTAATACAGATTACAGTTTAATTAGTGCTGTTTAAGGATTATACAGAAAAGTACTTACTCGTGGCTTTTGTAAAGTAAATAAAACCTAAACGATACTTTTAGTATTATAATTATATCGATGTCTCATGGCTTAATTAGTTGGGATTAATGTTGATACCAAGATGACTCCATGAACACACTGCATTCCTAATGATTTCAGCAAAAGCCAAATTATGATCCCCATCCTCCCTTTCCAACTATAATCATTCAGGGTCAGAGTTCTCCAATGAGCACACTGCATTCCCAATCATTTCAACAAAAGCCAAATTATGATCCCCATCCTCCCTTTCCAACTATAATCATTCAGGGTCAGGGTTCTCCAATGAGCACACTGCATTCCCAATCATTTCAACAAAAGCCAAATTATGATCCCCATCCTCCCTTTCCAACTATAATCATTCAGAGTCAGGGTTCTCCAATAAACACACAGCATTCCTAATCATTTCAACAAAAGCCAAATTATGATCCCCATCCTCCCTTTCCAACTATAATCATTCAGAGTCAGGGTTCTCCAATAAACACACTGCAATTCTAATCATTTCAACAAAAGCCAAATTATGATCCCCATCCTCCCTTTCCAACTATAATCATTCAGAGTCAGGGTTCTCCAATAAACACACTGCATTCCCAAACATTTCACCAAAAGCCAAATTATGATCCCCATCCTCCCTTTCCAACTATAATCATTCAGAGTCAGGGTTCTCCAATAAACACACTGCAATTCTAAGCATTTCAACAAAAGCCAAATTATGATCCCCATCCTCCCTTTCCATCTATAATCATTCAGGGTCAGGGTTCCCCACTGTTATGTGTTTTTTGTTCTGTATGGAGTAGAGACGTGGACGTTGGCGGAAGAGATGAAAAGGCGATTGAAAACTTTTGAGGATATCCTGGCTATCATGTGAGCAATGAAAGATTATAAAATAAAATGAAGAAACAAATAGAAGTGGTGAAAAATGTAAAGGAATGAAAAACAAAGTACTATGGGCATCACGAGAAACTCAGAATGATGAGGATATCATGTGAACAATAAAAGATTATGAGACAAAATGAAGAAAGAAATAGACGTGGTGAAATATGTACAGATTGTACAGGAAAGAAAAACAGAGTACTAAGGACATCATGGGAAACTTAGTGTAATGAGGATGTCATGGCTATCATGTGAAAAATGAAAGATTATAGGACAAAATGAAGAAAGAAATAGACGTGGTGAAATATGTACAGATTGTACAGGAAAGAAAAACAGAGTACTAAGGACATCATGGGAAACTTAGAGTAATGAGGATGTCATGGCTATCATGTGAAAAATGAAAGATTATAGGACAAAATGAAAAAAGAAAGAGACGTGGTGAAAAATTTAAAAGAAAGAAAAACAGAGAACTAAGGAAATCATGAGAAACTCTAAATATGAACTAGCACAACTAAATGAAAAATCGATGATAGCCAGATGTATGAGGTTACAGCAGCTTTGTATTCTTGAATGCTAATAATTGACATGGGAGAGTATTCCAAAATTTAAGGTATGGAAAACGAAATTTGGTTTACCAATCAGACACGTTCATATAAATCATTCACTTAAAGAGTTCAAAGCACCAAAAATAGAAAAGAAATTTGGAAGAACAAAAAAAATAGCGGAAAAATGTGTATAATTAAAAATCTACAGTAAAAGGATAACATCTTATGAATTTCAAAACCAATGAAAAAAAATTGAACTAGGTATCTAAAAGTGTAACTAATATTTAAAAAAGATTGATTATGTTTCTAGATGCCAATGGTTCCGTAAATAACGAATTGCATTTCTAAAAATCATAATATAATTTTATTGTTTCCTGACACAAAACCTATTCTTATTTAAAATGGATTCATACATAGGTACATATAACATACATAAAAAACGATACTAAAATTTTAAATTATAATTGATTCATGGCCTAAGTTGGAAGAGGTTTTTGCTAAATGCTAGACCAATTATTTGTGAATAATTGCCGGTAAGAGGAATGATTCGGTATCAGACAACTTCATTAATAAAGAGGGTGTTGGTTGACAGATCTGATTTATTAGGTGGGCGGTGGGCAGTCGGGCGGTGTTTATAACAAGACTTAATTATTAAAGCTAGGTACCGACTATTTTAACTGTTAGTTTGGCGCCTTTAATATACTACAGTTACTTTTCAATCAGAGTCATTCGAATCAACTTCTCTGATTAATCGGGATAGATTGAATAAAACTCTGCCAATGTGACACATGTGTTTACGGGGAAAAATACACTCCTCCCCCACGAAAAAATTGATATTTTACGTTTTAAAGTAAGCACAGTAAATTGATCATTTCCACCGCCTTAACCAATTGAGGGTGTTTGCAAACATATCTTAGAAACGTAACCTATCACATTTTTAACCCTAGCATTGCCAAGGGGGGGGGGGTGTACAAAGTACACGCGTTTTAGCAAAAAGCTTATAGTAATCAAATTATGATACGTATCTTAATGAGACCTTTAATAATTGTCACAAACAATATTTTTCATCATAGTATATAAAAATATGTATGTTCTAAGCCTTCTAAGGGATGATATTGAAGCCAAACTTTGGGCGCGGGTACTTTTGGCAATGCATGGTACCAATACATTGATTGTCTAAAGCTGCAATTAAAAGCTACCATAAATTGTCTAGTGTCTAAATTGTCTAATTATGTATCACCTGCAAGAAATAAGTGTGTGTAAACACTGTCAAAAGACATTTGTCTGTGTGGGATGTCAGGAAGGACAAAGTTATGGCTCAGACTAGATTTCGTAGGGTCTAGCGATTTTTTTTATTTTCATTTACATTATTTTATTTCTGGGATTTAATTTTATTTTTTTTGTAAGATAATAAGATAATAATTGATTTAGTTTATATTTTTTTAGTTTTTAATCAAGTAATAGCTTATTGTAATAAAAAAACTTATTGTAATAAAAATAATAATTTTATCCTTTATTTTGTGTGCGGGTACTTTGTACCCCCCCCCTTGGCCATGCACGTAATTGAATAGAGCTTGGCAATCCTAGGGTTAAGCTAACTTATCAAAGTTTTGAAAATAATAAACCTATTGAGGAGCACGGCAGCTCTTCGCCCGCCAAGTCAAATATAATGAGCGTTGCACAAGTGATATATTACTTCGCGTTCATAAAATGCTGACACTAAGGTAACGGAGCATTTATTTTCTTCGTTTTTTGCATAACAGGTACTATTTCCCATTTTGTACTAATCTCCAACGCCGCGTCCGGTGACAAAACACGATACGGATATTCATTGATTGTGTGTTCATACAATTAATTGGTATGTGTTTATAGGCCACATTGAACCATCCAGAGCCTCATGGTGGCCATTTGAACAGAGAAAAGTGTATGGTTATTAAATTATTAATAAAGACAATATCGATTCTAAAAATAATAATTCTGTGGCGAGCTTTCAATAGTACTCAGACCATCATCGTCAGGCCGATGTTGTATAGTTATTGTTAAACATATATTTTTTCACGACTATAATATTGTTTTTATAATATGTTTTGTGACATAAGATTGATTGAGTGAGGTGAAGTGCATATAGAATAATCATATTCAAATATATTTCTGCGTTCCAATGATATTAGATATTAAATTAATCGGCCAGTGACCTTTGAGCAAGAGTTAATCTCGCATAAACATAAACACACATATTCTCAGTCACACGGCAGGTTAGGTGCATTACGTATAATAGAGACGACATTTTCCTTAGAAACAAGAAAACAAAGGAGTGCAGCCGGTAAAGGAGGTCGTCAAAATATGAAATTCACCTTGAGTCATGGCCGTAGAAATATAGAAAAGAATTACAAATTACTTGGCAGGATGAAGTTGCAAACTTATTTCCCAATCACACGCAACGCATAATGCGGCCACATATGTTGATCAATATAATGTGCTCGCCAGCGTCTATCGCACGTTGTATACACCAGTTCCTGCTAGATCACTGAAGTTAAGCAACGTCCAACGAGGTTGTGCCACTTGGGTGTCCACGTGTGTTTGCGCCCTCCTTGATGTTGGCTTTCTTTCCCGCGCAGTTTGTATGTTTCTAGCGAATGGATAAAATAGAAATATCTTTTAAAGAGACGTTAAGTCAGAAAAAATGAAAAATAGGTAACAATATAGTTCTCGAACAACCACGTTATGGCACACACACACAACACGCTGCCGGGCGCGACCTGTCACCTAAATGCCTTAATTCTGCGTAATCTATAGGACGTGTTTTCATATCGAGGACACATTCCTGGAATATAGACTTCATTCTAATTCCCTAAAAATGTTATTAACGACAAATCAAATATGACAGCAAAACTCGACCCCGCGTGTTATGGGGTGCTTATAATAACTGTGACCCCGGGTAGCCCAATGGTGTCTAAAAAATTTCGACTTATTCTATGAACATAATAAATGTCAGAATGTAAACTAGGCAGCGTATATGGCACGTTGAATACACCAGTTCCCGTTAGATCACTCAAGTTCAGCAATGTCCAGTGAAGTTGTACCATGCGGGTGTCCAAGTGGGTTCGCGCCCTCTGGTCAATGTGAGTAGCTGGTTTGCAAGTTTCCAGCGAATGGAAGGTGAAACCCCCGTCTTGAATGACCAATAGATGTTAAAGAGACTAACGTCTCGCACAGACGTTAGTCTCTTTAACATCTATTGGACTAACAGCGAACAGAGTATCCAAAAATAGAAGGTGCTACAAATAATACTTATCAATGAAATATACATTGCCGTTTAGATATGGTTGCAAGGAAAGTTATCTTAGGACGAACAGAGTATCCAAAAATAGAAGGTGCTACAAATAATAATTATCAATGAAATCTACATTGCCGTTTAGATATGGTTGCAAGGAAATTTATCTTAGGACGAACAGTGAACAGAGTATCCAAAAATAGAAGGTGCTACTACAAATAATAATTATAATTGAAATCTACATTGCCGTTTAGAAATGGTTGCAAGGAAAGTTATCTTAGGACGAACAGAGTATCCAAAAATAGAAAGTGCTACAAATAATAATTATAATTGAAATCTACATTGCCGTTTAGAAATGGTTGCAAGGAAAGTTATCTTAGGACGAACAGAGTATCCAAAAATAGAAGGAGCTACAAATAATAATTATCATAGAAATCTACGTTGCTGTTTAGAAATGGTTGCAAAAAAAATCGGAACTTTGGGGGCGTATCCTTCCGTTGGAAAGTGTTTTGCAACTTGAGAGTGTTCTCGCTATAATTATAAGATAATGAAAGGTGGGCATGTAATGTTTTCTAAACAGGTAGGTATATAAATTATTATATTTTAAGAACAACTTTAGTTAATTAATTGAAAAAAAATTGGGCTACTCAAAGGTGTGATAGTGTAGATCATATTGAAGTGGGTTTATTAATCAACAAGTTATAAATACCTACCCAGGGCCGGCACCCAAGATTTTTTTCGGGGGGGAGGTCCTAAACATCCGAACAAAAACTCTTCCTCATGCGCAGATATAGGGGAGGGCCCGGGGGGCGTGGTGTTCCTTAAATTTTAGTATACCTAATCACGGAAAGTTTAAAAAAAATCAAATGAATGGTGATCCGCTGTGTCTTTTATCCCATTGGGAGGTGGGGGGGGGCACATATAATTCCCAATCCTGAGACTAAATAGAAATTAGGTAAATAAAAAATCTTCAAAAATTCAGTCATCCGTCATGGTACTTTTCTTCGTGATCACGCTTATAAAAGCCCTTATCACTCTTATGAAAGGTATTTGTGGTAAGCTCTACAGCTTTTAACAAATCAGATATCATACCATTAAAAAGTACTACCCAGAAGTCGAACCCTCGGTCTCAAGGTTACGAGACCCTCCCCCTACCACCTCCAAATTTTCTGTTAGGTATATTGTGCGATTGTTCCCCCCCCCTAAACCAAGAGGGCTATATCCGCGCATGCTCTTTCTTAATTTTAAGATGTTTTTGCAACCATTTCCAAGCGGCAATTTAGATTTTATTGAAGATTGTCTCGTAGGCAGTGTCTTCATTTTGAGAGGATTTGACTATTAATTCCAAATATCATATCAGGGACGGAGATATAGGCGTTCTTGTCTTTTGAAGTTATCAGAAGTGTTCAAAAGTCCGAAATACCCAATTTAGCAAATGAATCCAAAGAGCGGAAATTTTATCTTTTTCAAGAACTCATTAAGTCCTTTTTTTTTTTTAAAAAAAAAAAAAAAAAAAAAAAAGAAGTGATCTGAGGATTAGAGGGTGGGCCCCCATAGTGGCCATTAGTGGCATGAGTGAGGTCCACTCAGTTATAATGGCCATAGACCACACAGAACTACTAGTTACTCCGAATCTTTTCGGGGCTGTAGAGTTCCCCTTGAAACAAAATGGCGTTCTGAAACAAAAAAATCGTAAACTTGGAGGCATGCTCTTCCGTTTTTCCACATTTTTTTTGATACTATACCCCCTCTAATTATTTGACCCATAAAACATGCTTTCAAGGTACCCACTTTTTTGATTTCACCGTTGACAAATCAACGGAAATAGCAATTCAATTTTTTTTCATTTGACATAACGTCTCTTTAACATCTATTGGTCATTCAAGATGGAGTTTCACCCTCCATTCGCTGGAAACTTGTAAACCAGCTACCTACATTGACCTCACCCAGGCTGGGTTGGGCCGAAAAAATAGCCAGCATCACGAGGGCGCGAACCCACGTGGGAACCACATGGCACAACCTCGCTGGACGTTGCTAAACTTCAGTGATCTATCGGGAACTAGTGTATTCAAAGTGCCATAGACGCTGGCTCAAATTTCGGATTTCTAGGTTCAGTAGATTCCGAAATATTTTATGTGGGACAGGGGCATTATTTACTTATTTTCGGGCACTGTTCTTGAGATAAAAAAAAAAATCTGTGGTAGGTACCAACTTTCAAGTTATTTATTAATTTATCAAAAAAAGATGATAGGATCTTAATTATAATTCAAAACGTATTTATTATTATTTTTAATTAAAATGATGATAACAGGTGACCCTCATCCTCATATCCTATAACAACGGTATCCACTCTTGCATTCAACAATCCTTTTTACCCAAAACAAATTAAACCTCATAAATATTTATTGACAGTTCATGGCCCAAAGTTGCCAAAACTTTTAGTTATAATAATTAATCCTTCACAACTTTGAAAGCATACATACAGAGTGGTCCCACATGAAGGAGGTCCCAAGTCCACTTAGAATTAATGCTCGCTATGGCCTCTTGATATTGAAGTGAATAGAACAGAGGACAGCGGCACCGGCTTGAATTTAAATGATTTAAAAATTAATACCAAAGAAATCTAATAGATAGCGACACCTCTCCTTTATATTTTAATCTTGAACCAAGATTCATCTATAAATAGCAAGGCGCTCGAAATTTAAAGTGGTACAAAAAGAAAATCGAAAAACAAAAGTAAAATCCTGGTGTTAAAACTAGACTTCACTTCGTTCGGTCAATAAATTCTTTGTTAAAAGTTTACTACCATGGGTCTTTCCTACCTTCGAACCCCCTCCTCTCAATAAAAAGAGGTACACAAATTTGAAATCTGGTGGCGACGCGACATTCTGTTATGAGAGAGTGGTGCCTCACAGGAAATTTTAGAAATTGCAACTGCAACCCCTTGCAGTATAGTCCAATGTACACACCATCTCATCTCACTCAGTTTGAGCCAATCGTTGGTTTCCGTATATTCACCGAATTCAGAATCACCCTGTATGGTGAAACCTGTAGCATAGGAGGAGTGGTTCAAATGATTATTTGGTACTTTTGACACCTGCAAGTAGTACACCCAAAAGTGCTAATTTTTATATACGTACGTATATTTATGTACATTCTATTCCGAAAATAGTGTCCTAAATATGAAGTAAGTTTAGTTAGGGGTCGTTAATTTTTATATACGTACGTATATTTATGTACATTCTATTCCGAAAATAGTGTCCTAAATGTAAAGTAGGTTTAGTTAGGGGTCGTTAATTTTTATATACCTACGTACGTATATTTATGTACATTCTATTCCGAAAATAGTGTCCTAAATGTAAAGTAGGTTCAGTTAGGGGTCGTTAATTTTTATATACGTACGTATATTTATGTACATTCTATTCCGAAAATAGTGTTCTAAATGTAAAGTAGATTTAGTTGGGGGTCGTTAATTTTTATATACGTACGTATATTTATGTACATTCTATTCCGAAAATAGTATCCTAAATGTAAAGAAGGTTTGGCTAGGGGACGTTAAGTCATTTCTAGTTGGGTTCGGATGCTTATCGAACAAAAACCGTAAAGTGCAGACCGGTTAAAATAAATTTCAGTGCGGACTCTCTCAACAATTATATTTCTATATGTGGATATATTTTATACGAAGGGACAATTATATTTTACTTCTTTAAAAAGTGACATGGCATTTTTAATTTTTTTAAATGTTGTTGTTGTTAACGTTTTCAAAAGACACAGTTAGACCAAGAAAGGAGGCCTCTCCAACAGGATCTGTCCATAATGCTGACGGCTCTAGATTAGTTGGGTTTGATGGATAGTTGCCGGCTGCTCATGACGTAAATCATGAGCAGCCAGCATACATAGACGACAACGATCAGATATTTCAGGGTTTAGCAAGGATTTATATACCAACTCTTTGAGGAAGTATCTGGAGCAGCATGGCTGGGTCCAACGGAGGAAAAACACAGTGAGTTGTCGTTGGAACGGTGTTGATGGTCTTTGGCCGCACCCGAGGGCACGGGTAGCCCCGGTACGAAGAACCAACCATCTTGGGGGCTAATTTTTTTAAATAACAATTATCAGTTGGTTAAATTGGGATAATCAGGTAAAACCCACACTTGACTAAATATGAAATAAGTAGATATTAGAGAGAATTCGCAAATCTGTTATGGGGTCCCCATAATCAATACGAAAACGATAAGTTTATGGGTTTCGTGTCTCATAGGCGGAAGATTTTTTTAGATTTCGCAACACCACGATATACGAAAACGAATACTTAAGCGCCTCTAGCGGATAATTAAAGAAAACTTTTTGACATTTCAAAACAAACTACACAGTCGTGTTTTTAGTCGTATCACTCTTATCCCATATCAAAAAAGCAAGACGTATGTATGAAATACTCAAAGGTTCAATAAATTCTAGTGTTGTAATACAATTAAAAGAGACTAATTTAACTTTTTGTTTTAACAAAATTGTTCTAAATATTTCGCTACATATGAATTTAAAACATTTAACGTCAGGCCCGTTTTACACCCTGCCAGCACCCTGGGCACAACGAAGAGTAGCGCCCCTTTTTATACCCCTGCCAGATGATTACGCCCTGCCCCACCAGCCCTACCATAACGCCTATACCCCGTAAATTTAAATTTAGTCTGAAATGCCAGTTTTGGTTCGGGAGGGACTTCAATGATACACGTATGCAGACTGCTGAGTGCACACAATTTTCAAGTTGTGACAGGCGTAAACCACAGTAGGGAGTGGGGTGGGTGGTCGGGGTGCGGGGGAGAGGCCGAGCGTGATTGCTTAGCAACCAGTGGCGGTGGAAGGGGGCGCGAGGCGGGCTGTGTGCTGGCACACGGCCACACGTGACACGTCAGGTACAGCGCGGAGCGCTGGGCGCGGCTGTGATTTGGGTCAGATGTCGGCTTTCGGCAGTGGCGCAATAAATGATGCATGCAGATTACAAATACATCCACGACAATTTTTTTCCCATTTTTTTGCGCCCCCCCCNCCCCCCCCAAAAAAAAAAATGCCAATTGCCTAGGGCCCTAGGTACGTGCCTACCGTGCCTATTCGGTAAAACGGGCCTTTTTACCGTACTATCCCCATTTAACATTTTCCATCCCAATAGACTAATAGACAACAGAAAAGCAAATACTAATTACACAAATGGAACACCAAATAGTCGGATGAAAAAGAATTAAAGAAATGAACACTTGCCAGAAAAAAAATTCATAAAAATCTAAACTGAATCTATAATAATAAAATCATATATATTTTGAAACTACGCGAGATTTTCCTTTTCGTTTGCGAAAAAAGCAGCCCAATATTCTCGAATTATCGGAGCTCCCAAAACGAAAATGTTTGTCATGCGCAGAGACAAAAACTCGACATAAAATCGTTTTCGGGTTGGTTTTCGTATTTCGATAAATTTGGGAAATCTCTGTATTAAGTAGAGCTAATTAGTTTCGTCATCACCTGATAACATCGTCAGAGCTAATGTTAGAGATCTAATTTTAGGTTATAGCTATTGGAGTGTACCAAGTGTAGAGAGAATGAGTTTTTTTTTATTTTTTTGTTTAATCTGATTACCTAGTTGTAATTTTCCTTTTGTCTCAAAGTGGTTGATGAAAATTACTTTTCATCGTTCAATAGCTCGTAAAGGAATAAATTATCCCTTTACGAGATCCTATATAGAAATTAGTAAAGGTACTGATATAATATAGTCAAGTGAGCATATAGTATTATATTAAACATGTATTGCGTATCAGTTCTATATTTTTTGATCTTGTTCTAGTTTAACTGTGGGCGGGCTGTAGCGACCGCTGCTCTCTTTTATTGAATTTCTGTACACTGAAGATAATTAAGTGTTTCTATCAATTTATTCAATCAAAACGTGAAAACCATATTAATAATAATAAAATTCTGGAACCATTTCATCCAAAAAAAATAGCTATGGTGCATCGAACTCTGACTTTTTAAGCATATCCTAGTTGTTTAGTTAAAACAACTAAACAACTAGATCTGCTTAAAAATCACAAGCTTTAGAGAGAAATCAGTAAGTTTGGAGACCCTGACTGTGAAGTTATTTGTGTTGTAATGTAATGGATATGTTGCCGGCAATGTATGAAATCGACATTCTATAGAATGACTACTAAAAGTAGTCAATATATGGAGAAAAAAATCATACATTGACTACTCATTCTATAGAATGGCTAAGACCGTTTTAGAGAAAGTATATATATAAGGTGTTTTAGCCGAGGAAAGAAATTTCCTAACCTCTCTATTGGGGGAGGGGGGGGGGTATAGTCAAAGTAGCTACCCTGCATCACTATTTACAAATATGGTATTTTGTACTATTCCTTACGATTGTTTTTACTACCCCACAATCAGAGAGAGGTTAATAGGATACGTTTTACGGCCATGCCTCTCCTCAAAATCTTCTCTGCATCAAGAAAATACCTATGAAATCCAGCATCTATGGCACGTTGAATACAACAGTGACCGTAAGGTTACTGAAGATAATCAACGTCCAGCGAGGTTGTACCATGTGGGTGCAAACGCAGGTTCGCGCCCTCGTGATGCTGGATATTTTTTCGGCTCAACCCAAGCTGGGTGAGGTCAATGTGGGTAGCTGGTTTGCAAGTATGACCCCCGCCTTGAATGACCAATAGATGTTAAGAGAAGTTAAGCCAAATTATCATTCTAGTTTACAGATGCGCATTCTATACTATGACTAGTAACAAGTTAGACATTGTATAGAGTACATAGTCATTTCATAAAATGGCTAGGCAAAGTGTATAATAAAGGAATTATTTAATACTTTGACTAAAAACGCCCTGCATTCTGTAGAATGACGGAAACAAATATACATTTTTGTTTTAATTATTTAGATGTTGTGATTATCCTATTTTTGAGACAAACAGACATCAAAGTTCGAACGGTGTTGTCATGTTTTGATGAGGATCAATTTTGGTAGCACGAGACTTTGTTTTTGGTCAAAAACGTATCAATCGATCCATTTGTAAAGAAATATCATTGAGAATGGAAATATAATTTATTATTTTGAAGCTCCCGGCTTGATATTATATAGTTTTAAAATAAAATTTTGTGTTGATGAGAGCTAATGGAATTTCTGATAAGCATAGCGCACATTCAGTGACGAAGAAAATGGACAGAATCGCTGATTGGCCTATAAATCATGTTAAAGAAGGTAAGTTTATACTTTTTTATATAAAAATAATAGAAATGTAATAAAGCAGAACACAGTGGATAAAATCACATAAAAATCACCTCGCTATCTAGGTATATCTTCCAAAAAATGTCTATTTTATACACGATCACTCCCAAACGCCTCGTCACACTTTGTGAGACATTCCATCCACATTCTTAGAATTAGCAGATTTTGAGACCTATTGGGTACTCGGCTCCCCACAGGGTTCCATTAGTTCAGTGAGACCTACAGTTCCATTTTTTTTTTTTTTTTTTAATTTGGCTTAACATCTCTTTAGCATCTTTTGGTCATTCAAGACGGGAGTTTCACCATCGCTGGAAACTTGCAAACTTGCTACCCACATAGACCACACCGAGCCTGATTTGGGCCGGAAAATAGCCAGCATCACGAGGACGCGAACCTACGTGAACACCCACATGGTAAAACTTCGCTGGACGTTGCTTAATTTCAGTGATCTGTTAATAAATCGTGTATTCAACGTGCCATAGACGCTGGCTAAACCAGAGTTCTCTTAATCATGATATAGACGTTACATTAATTTTTATAATTTGACATCCCGAAAGAACTATAAGGCCCATTTACACTGCCCGAGCATTTGTCGCGAACAGAGGTGTCGTCGAGCATTCGTTCGAGGCTCAGGCAGTGTAAACAGTCGCCGCGAGCCGATTATGTTCGAAGCGAATGCTCGTTCGTGCTCGAGCCTGATCTCGACTAACTGATCGTCAGAGATGTTCCAGCAGTGTGAACAGAATGCTCGTTTGTGTTCTTGCTCGTCGAAAACTTGCGAGCAACGATCACGAATACTCGATGCTCGTGTATGTTCAGGCAGTGTAAATGGGCCTTTAAGGATGTAATTTTTTAAAGAAAGCGAAAAAACCCTTCCAATCTTTCGCCCACACCGGTTGAGAGCCTATTTGAAGTACTCGGCGGTGTCATTATTTTAACATGGATCAAGCATGTCGGTAGACATGCGTACGTCAAGAGTAAGCAAAGCTACCGACTATATTAACACGAAAGATAGTTTATAGGTATTATGAATGTACACTAATGCATATCTCAATAAGGATTCTAATATTTGAAGTCCGCCACTGCAATTTCGAGTTTGACCATTACTTGTATCTTGAAATTTCATCTCAAAACTGATGTATAATCAAACAAACAAATTTGGAGGAATAAATAACGGAATGTGATTGTTACAATTCAGATGCAAGTTGAGAAACAAACCAAAATGATAGGTTTTGTTTTAGTGGTTACGGAATTAAATTCGGAGCTCCAACAAGAATGTGCACAACCGCAAATCGACAATTGAAATTGTTTTTGAATAATCAACATAGGTATATAGATACTTAATATCTAAAATCAAATTATCACTTCAAATATTTGAAACGAAAAGGTTAACCAATCATGAAACACACTCTCACACACACAATTATTGTAATCACACTCCAACAATCGTGCGACTCTATAGAAATTGATAGCAATCGATACATAAAACACTTTGGTGAAATCAATTCACACAGGCCTCACACGGAGCGTCAGGAATGAATTTAGGAGGACAGAAAAATATTGTAATCACACTCCTGTATTCAACGTGGTATGATCGTTGGCTCAAAATGAAAATAATACACAAATTAATGCGACTAGTGAAACCTAACATGAATTTTGATGTAACGCCTCAGGGGAAACATACAGGATGTTCAGTGTACACAAGTAGTTCTGTGAACCGAACACCTGAATCTATATTGTGATTGTTACAATTCAGATGCAAGTTAAGAAACAAACCAAAATGAAAATAATACACAAATTAATGCGAGTAGTGAAACCTAACATGAATTTTGATGTAACGCCTCGGGGGAAACATACAGGATGTACAGTGTACACAAGTAGTTCTGTGAACCGAACACCTGAATCTATATTGTGATTGTTACAATTCAGATGCAAGTT
>CM022884.1:12607335-12626156 GCA_012654025.1 Pachypsylla venusta
TTTGAATGAGATAGCATTCAGCAACACATTAGCGTTTTGAATGAGATAGCATTCAGCAACACCCATACCCATTCATAATATATAATGTAAAGGGGAGGGGGGGTGTCGTAGGCTTTCATTTCAAGAAAGGGGGGCGCGGTACCAAATAGTTTGGGAACCCTTGCTCTATAGGGAACATTTGTGCACAACGGCAATGGTCCGAAAGCTGTTTTGATAGAACGATTCTCCCAAACACTATTACAAACAAAGATAATGAAGATATAAATCACACATCACAAATACCTATACACTTATCTCCTCAGTTATTAATCACGCATCTTCTCTGATACATCGAACCGGTATCTAACTTTAAACAATATTATGCTATTATGCTGATTGGAAGAGACAGGCCCGGTCCTGGTGGATGCGAAAAATATCCCAGAGCCTCTCATACCCCTCATAGTGGCTCCGGGAAGTATGATGATTGGAAGAGACAGGCCCTGGATGCGAACAATATCCCAGCGCCTCTCATACCCCTCATAGGGGTTTCTGGGAAGTATGATGATTGGAAGAGACAGGCCCTGGATGCGAACAATATCCCAGCGCCTCTCATACCCCTCATAGGGGCTCTGGGAAGTTATGGAATTTTTTAAAGAAATAAACCACTATTACATTAGTTTTACATTCAAACAAAATAATTAATTCACTGAATGATGTGATGTCTGCTAGGGATGACGAAATAATATCGACATTTGATAGCGATATTAAGGTTCCGATATTATCGATAATATAGAAGAAAAAAAATATCGGTATCGAAACAATATGCTGCTGCTTTTTGCGATCATTGATCAGAGTTTTTACCTAAAAGATGTTTTTTCTTCATTTTCTCTCTCTATTTTATACTTAAAGGATGTTTTTTCTTCATTTTCTCTCTCTATTTTATACCTTAAAGATGTTTTTTCTTCATTTTCTCTCTCTATTTTATACCTAAAAGATGTTTCTTCATTTTCTCCTTCTATTGTATACCTAAAAGATGTTTTTTCTTCATTTTCTCTCTTTATTTTTTACCTGAAAGATGTTTTTCCTTAATTTTCTCTCTCTATTTTTTACCTAAAAGATGTTTTTTCTTCATTTTCTCCCTCTATTTTATACCTAAAAGATGTTTTTTCTTCATTTTCTCTCTCTATTTTATACCTAAAAGATGGTTTTTCTTTTGTTTGACATTTTTGACTAACGACATTGAATTACGTTTTTTATCGCCGTATATATTTTCTTTTGCCTCCTTTGGAGCCTCAAACCGACCCTGGAAGAGTAGACCTCATAGCCTTTAGCAATAGAATAATCTACAATATTAATTATTAAAACGCTAAGTGCAATGTGTTAGATCAATAATAAGATGTCTCTAGGACCACATGTTTCCAATGCATCTACGTACGAGTAACAGTAATCTTACAAAACCACAAAAATTCAACCTCAAATTCAAGCGGTGGATTTTGATATTAACCCTAGAAGGTTATCTGAGGGGCCATTTTACTATCCACTACTCAGAGATCCCCCCCCCTACACCTCTTTATATATTAAATTTTATCTTTTAAATATTTTAGTAAAACGATTACTTTTCAATTATAAAAAAAAAGTCAGGAGTAAGCAACTACCGATTTCGTTGAAGCAGCGTTCTGTATGGGACAAAATGATGTTTCCCCCTAGTAAAATTATTCTACGTTTTATTAAACGTGTTTCCCAGACACGTCCAAATTCTTGAAAAATGTATACTATTAATTTAAGATTAATGTTTTCTAATAATGTTGGCCTTGCCACGTTGGGTATGATCTGGCGCTTTTATTAACCGTGAGATCAATGAGATTTTATTCCTAGGCGCTTTAAAAAAGTTTTTGTGCTTCTACTGAACGGTCCAAGAGTCTCAAAAATAAGGTTTTGAAAAATGTAATTTTGGACTACAATGTACTGACACTTAAGTACTAATATTTCGTTTCTTGTTTTTTTATGAAGCTATATTAGAATTACTATTCTGTAATTGTTGGACCTGATTTGAACGTCAGACAATTTCTCGTATCATTGTTACTGTTTACATTTCACTTCCAAATCAGTGTCAAACTGAAACGAATTTTTATGTTTTTATGGTGCATGACCAAATTTGAAAAGGATATTTCTAAACGATTCTTAATTTAAATATAAGCTATTTTCAAATTGTTTCTGTTCCAAATTCAATGAATGAAGTTATTTCAAAGATAAAACTACGCTTCAACACTTAATTTCGCCATTTTCTTCAATTAAAATGCCGTGAATTTTGAAACCAGGGTAGGCATCATGGGTTATTAACTTTATCCTCCCATAATCATGATGGTAGATATATACCTAGTTACGGCCGCGATTCATTTACTCAGTGGTATATACTCTATTACTGAGTCTACGCTGACGACTTATGTCATACAACTCTATCTGAGAAACGGTAAGAGATAACCAGATGAAATTTTCACAGATTTTTTATTTGCTTAACCGCAGTAAATAACAAACCTCAAAAATAAAACGTAGCCAGCACAGTAATAAAGGTTCTGGTGCAACCTGGACAGAAGTCAGGTCATAGTATCCCTTTTTAAAGTGTAATGTTTATGTATCTCAATGTTCTGTATCAACCGATTAAACATCTTTCTAGTGTTAAGCTAACATATAAGCAGGATTTTTTATCTGTTTATTTTTAAAAACCAGTTTTTTAAAATATTTTGAAGAAAAACATCCAAGAGTGCATTGATACACGTCATGATTAATTGAAAATCAATAATGAGGTTGATTATTTTAGGACTTTCGGTTAGGTAAGCTAGAATTTATATACATGGAATTTCGTAATTTGATATCTGGTGATGACTACAGTCCGAAATGTAAACCAAAAAATATGTTGCCAAACGTGATCACCTCACGATGGCCGTTTCTACGTAACCTTGCACGGATAGGTAATATCACAGTTACAGCCAAGGGCCATTAAAACCTTTCTGGTGACCTCATATTTAATAAAATATGAACATTCACCAGTTTCCCAAGCCTGAGTCCAAAAATGCGGAGAATGTTTGATCTTAAATTTGAACACCGCTACAACAACAAGCAAACATTATCAAAAAAATATCCCCTTTAAGGCTGTATCCAGAGGTGTCCATCATGTACAGACCCCCCGAACTCATCATTACCACTATCAACAACAAAAATAAGAACAACAAGAAGAACAACAACAACATCAACAACAATAACATCACCTTCCATGATAATCATTTTCAGGTGTTAGTCCTGGCTTGGCTGTCAATGTTTCGGACCCACCCCCCGAAAAAAAAAATCTTGGGTACGGCACTGATCCCCTTTTAAAACATAACCCAAACTTATGATAACGATTCTGATCGCACACAATGTAAAAAAAATTAAATTTTAAGGGGGGAAATCAAATTTTAAGGTGGGGGGGGGGGNTAACAATCATATGATTGCTACTTCCTATTCTTTTTTTTCTGAACATCATCAATTTCTTATATCAATGTTTTGTTTAAACCACGTGATTTCCGAAATGAAGTTCAGAACAATCATATGATTGCTACTTCATATTTTTCCTGAACATCTTCAATTTCAATTATTATCAATGTTTTGTTTAAACCACGTGATTTTCAAAATGAGGTCTAACCTGGTTTAAACAAAACGATCATACGATTGCTTCTTCTTTTTCATTTGCAAGCAATTAAATTCCGCATCTCTCATTTTATTGTTACAGATTAATCATCTCAAGACTGATAAAAGAGAAAAGATGGCAATCAAAGAAATATGGAACAATCCACACCAAGCAGTAATCTATCAAATGGTATCAACACGTTCACTGCGAGATATTATACAGGGCGATAAAAGAGAAAAGAATGGTGGCAAATTGCAATCAAAGAAATATGGAACAATCCACACCAAGTAGTAATCTATCAAATGGTATCAACACGTTCACTGCGAGATATTATATTCCACCAATTCAAAGGGACAAGTAGGATCCCCCTAAAATAGAAAACTTTGAGTAAACAAAAAAATTGATAACTTCAAATTTTATAGCTATATTAAGAACATTGAAAAAAGCCTAAATTAGTGTACATATTAAACGATATATCGTGAAAAATATATCAATATAATATATCGATACATCAGAATAAAATATATCGATATATATCGGTTTTCGATATATCGTGCCATCCCTATTTGCATTAACTCATTTTGTTAGATTCGGAAGCATTGTGCCACATAAAACCATTACAGTGAATGCAATCCACACGCCAAGTAATAAATATTTTAAATAAATATAGCGTTAATTTTGTATAAACCACCCGGTACATACAAACTGAATTCTTCCTTATATGTAAAAAGCTCATTAAGTATCTAAGCTTCTGTATATACAATTTTATTATATGAATTTAAATCATCATCATTACACACACTTACATACATTCTTCATAAATAAGTATACATATATACAGGGTGGAACAAAAATGTGCGTTCCTTGAAAACAAATCTGCAGCTAATTTAAAATTGATGTATGTCCAAAAAATACCGTCTCAGGTCTGAGGGATCATCCGGGACCTTACTATCGAGATCCTCGGACTCAGTCGCAAAAATTTCAAATTAGTCACTGGTGATTGTGGTCTTAGAAAACACCTGGCATCAGGACCAAATTCTGTGTAGACATTGTGGGGAGGATGCGGAAACTGCTTCTCACGTCATTTTTGATTACAACTACCTACTTGCGCGGAGACAAAGGCTTGACATCCATGAAAAATCCTAGCCATAGGGCTGATCAAGCCTGCTCAGATCTTTGTCCTTGGCTAGGCATAAAGGCTGCTTTCCAAGCTCCAAAAATCCCAGTTGAGGTTTGGGTGCAGGGAATTAGACAACCCTATGAGGAATTTAGCTCACGAATATACAAATAAATAGTCCAGAACAACAAATTTCACCGGAGAGTACAAAAGAAATATATTACATTTGATATCTCAAAGATTCCTTTGGGGTCTCATTTTGAAGAATATAACAGTTTAAACCTTCACTTCGTTCGGACAAATAAAAAAAGAAATTGTATCGTAGAAGAACACTGTAGAACAACAGTTTAAACATTCACTTCGTTCGGTCAAATAAAAAAAAAAATTGTGTCGTGGTGGAACAGTTTAAACCTTCACTTCGTTCGGATTTCGGACAAATAAAAAAAGAAATTGTGTAATGGTAGAACAGTTTAAACCTTCACTTCATTCGGTCAAATAAAAAAAGAAATTGTGTCGTGGTAGAACAGTTTAAACATTCACTTCGTTCGGTCAAATAAAAAAAGAAATTGTTTCGTGGTAGAACAGAGTAAACCTTCACTTCGTCCGGTCAAATAAAAAAAGAAATTGTGTCTTGGTAGAACAGAGTAAACCTTTACTTCGTTCGGTCAAATAAAAAAAGAAATTGTGTCGTGGTAGAGCAGACTAAACCTTCACTTCGTTTGGTTATTTCCATTTCCACGCTGGTAAATTTTTATTCAACTAAAGCTAAGCAGCTTTAAATTTTGTCCAATTCAATATTCAATAAATGTCTCAAACAAAAACGAATGGCTCAAATAATTCAAGAACATCACCAGAAAATAAGAACATAATCATATAAAACTGACATAATTCGAAATAGTTGTTCAAGCGATTTTTTTTAAATTACGGCACCTTTGACGCTTTTTTTTAATTGTTTTATTACCGTATAGGTACCGCTTAATTTGGCTCTCTCTCTCTCTCTTTCTATAGTTTGGATTCAATTTTAGGTACCCTTATTATTTCGGCAAAAATGTTAAACATCCCGAGGTAGGAACGTTGTAGAACCATCCGCCATCTTGAATTGTATGCTATTTTTTTTTATTTTTTGCAAATTTCAAATGACAATAATATATCCTACAAGATTAGTTCTACAACTTTTTGTACGAAAAAAAAAATGTAAATGTATATTTCTTTGTGTTATTATGTCACAATTTTAGTGGGCATCATAGCATTACAAGGTAATCCAAACAATCACTCCAATATCACTAAGCCTAAGGTACACATTAACAATTTCCTTATAATGCCCTTGTCGCATATTACCATAGCTACTCAATTGTCCTCAGGAGGCTGAGTTACCCCAAATCACAACCAGACCAAGTAGAAATTTTGAAAAAACCTGAAACCTCCTTGGTGCAAGGCGAGTGTGATGCGCACCCTACCACGGAGACGTCTTTTGCATATGTCAAAGCTTAGTGAAATCGAGCAGGAAAAAAAACATGAAACACTCATCTGGCTCTCCCTGTATACATTAAACCCACTACTTTATCACTCGGCATTGGTAATCTTGATTCATCATTAAAGATGATATCAAAAGATGGTTTTGTGTTCTGTCTAACTTTCTGCGATGTTCTGCTTGATTTTTATTTTAGCTATGAGATTACTGTAATAATCTCAAAACTATCTATTAAGCTTTTAATATTACTTGTATTACAAATTAACGTTTTACCCGTGCAACGCTACACGCTACAAAACACACGCGATCACACTGATTCTCAACCTAAGTCGGAAAAAAAATTGCGCAGGATATTGATTAACAGCAAAATGCTGCTCTGCGAGCTATATAAAGAAAACGTTTTCACATGTCAAATCAAGCAAAAACAACACAATCGTGTATTTGGTGGTATCACTCTCATATCTTATCTCATAATATTCAAACATTTATGTATGAAATACGAAAGCAAATACTAATTACACAAATGAAACGCCAAATACTCGGATGAAAAAGAATTAAAAAATGAACACTTGCCAGATAAAAAGATATTCATATCATAACTGAATACGCGGCATTTTCTCAACTAGTTTCCTTTTCATTTACGAAAAAAGTGGCCCGATAATCTACTCGAATTATGGGGACTCCTAAAACGAAAACCGAGCTCCGAAAATTTTTGTCATGCGCAGAGACGAAAACTCGACACAACATCGTTTTCGGGATGGTTTTCGTATTCCGATAAATTTGCGAAATCTCTCTTATACCCTTAGAGTGACCAATAGACCGCAGAGCCTGGCCTGCCTGACTACAAATTATAGAACACACTATAATCCTTTTGAACCGAATCTAACCTCAATAAATGAATCTCAGATTTTAAGTCTAATGAATTGCGCGAACAGTCATGTCAAGTAAGCTCTTATTGAAGTCAGTCCAACTCTTACTTCAAAAGGTATTAGGAGTAACACTGCAGTGACACTGTTGCTCTTGCAAAATCAACTCCATTCGGGATTTGACTATGCACCCAATTATAATTTTTCTCTGACAGAGGTCTCCAAAGAAGATTATTAACGTTCGCCACGTCACTGTCAGATAATTTAACATTCAATGGGTACTCTGGCATCCCGAACCATATTCAGAGATGAATCAGTGGTATGGTTTCAATGGGTACTCTGGCATCCCGAACCATATTCAGAGATGAATCAGTGGTGTAGTTTTAATGGGTACTCTGGCATCCCGAACCATTTTCAGAGATGAATCAGTGGTGTGGTTTTAATGGGTACTCTGGCATCCCGTACCATATTCAGAGATGAATCAGTGGTGTAGTTTTAATGGTGTAGGACTCTGGCATCCCGAACCATATTCAGAGATGAATCAGTGGTGTAATGGCATCCCGAACTATATTGAGAGATGAATCAGTGGTGTAGTTTCTAACAGCTTCTATCCTAATGCAGATGGGGAGGGAAAATAAAACCCCACTGTGTCTTATTTTTCAACATAATCTTCCTTGACTTCAATACATCATTTACATCTTTTGGGTAACATCCCTATGCCGTTCAATAAGTAATTAGTATCCTTGCAGTCAAAAAAGACTCTAAAACAGCAGACCTGATCTCTTCATCACTCCCATTTTTTTTCACGCAGCTAAGATTTCAAATTTGAAACTAAATATACAGTCGACCTGGCCACTAGAGGCTATTATTTAATAGCCTCTAGTGGCCAGGTGTGGAATGTATGGGGGCTGAGACATCTCAGTAAAGCCACACTCACGCAAAACAGACTGTGCAATGACAGCGGTATGAACAGAAGCGTTGTCATGCAGGAGCTGAACACATCTTAAAAATGTACTCGGAAACAAAAATGACCTGTCAAATATAAAATTTAAATTTCAATAAAATATTGTGTAGCAAGTACAAATAATAAGGCGAGTCACGAGCGCTTTCGTCTGTTACGACATTCTCAAGTAGACTTGAGAATGATACATATTGTTTTATTGAAATTTATATTTCACTAGCTGTTTCGCCCGTGCTTTGCTACGGTCTATAGCTTGACGCCTTAGAGGCATGGCCGTTCCCGTGCTAATAGTATTCTATGATTTCCCTTTCAAAAATCGGAAGCTAATAGTATTCTATGATTCCCATTAAAATCGGAAAAACGGTCATAACTCGAAAACCGTTGAACCATTTTTTGTAAAATATGTTCCAAATTAAGTTAAAAAAGCCCACCTAAAACTTTCTCGCTTTTGAGTTGATATGTTGTCGCGACAAAATTTAAGATATCGGACCTTGACCGGCTAAATTCGGTCAAAAATCGAATAATCGGCCGTAATTCGAAAACGGTTCGACATTTTTGAATTCTGATATTTTTACTGGGGTTTTAGCCTATGGTTTCGGGGGGGTCCATTCTTATCAATTTTTCGATATCTCTTACCGTTTTGGCTAAACAATTAGTGATACATACACACACACACACACACACACACATATATATATATATATTTATCGTTATATTGAGTTTTATTATTATAGATAGATAGATAATGACTACAGACATCCTAAATACCATTTCTAAATTAAAATAAAACTATCAAAATATTTGTATACTATTACTCTTACTATCATTAGACAGTGTAAGACATTTAAAATTATTGTCAGAACTACAATACATTAACCCTTTGTTGGCCAGGCCACGAACTTTTGCAACCACCCTCGTACTTTACATGTAGACAATCAAGTGCCAGTTGAAAATATTTACTAGCTGCAAATGATGAACATAGAATAAAATTTATTACGACACTGCATCAAGGATAAAGTTCCTCGAAGGCAAACAAGAACTATCACAGAAATTAATAAAGACAATAAATTTAGTAAATTTAATGATGTCCTCAGGATGAGGTGTGAGTTGGGACCCGATACAGTTAGCTTTTGATATAGTGGTCCGCACGCGGCAAGCGACACGGTACTCCTCACCATTCCCATTATAATCAATTAATAATATAATATGGTAGAATATTAATATTGCTACATTATAAATAACTATAAATTGGTAGGTATTATAGTAAAAATAGAACCCGCTTAGGGGATTCAGGAGACACATCTACTGGGTAGTTCAATACTTATCAGAATAGTGACTCAAATTATATAGTAAAAATAGAACCCGCTTAGAGGATTTAGGAGACACATCTACTGGGTAGTTCAATACCTATCAGAATAGTGACTCAAATTATATAGTAAAAATAGAACCCGCTTAGGGGATTCAGGAGACACATCTACTAGGTACTCCAATACCCATTCTCTAGAAACGAGCATCACGGGGGCGCGAACCTACGTGAACCCACCTTTAAGGGACAATCATACCCCATTTTATGTGGATAGATTCCGTACGGAAACCTATTATACAAATGCTTCTGAATGAAAGTTTCCACTAATAATGTTTGGTTTGTAGGTAAGTATAAACTATTCGTATGGAAAGCTAGAGACACATCTACTGGGTAGTCCAATACCTATCAGAATAGTGACTCGAATTATGCGAAAAACAGGACTCTTGGAAGCGTGTGTTTTTTTAATAAAAGTTCAAGAACATTAATAATTTTTGATTTGAGGCAAAATTTAATTTAAATTAACCCCAAATTCTTATTTCTAATCCTTACTTTTCTTGTCCATCACGGAAAGTGATGGTGGTGGAAGGGTTGGGTAGAATATTATGCTACTCTGGGGACACACAACTAGATGTTGATAACCCCGGCCTGTCTGATGTTCTTTACACGATAACTCTCGAACGCCGGCTTGTCCGATTTTCATGAAACTTAATATGTGGTCTGAATTAGATTTTGGACTCGATGTCTCAGATCGAAATTTTAACTGAATTAAAATTCTACAGTTCACAGAAGTATTAGTATATTATTTGTCTAACGCTGAAAGGTCTGTTTTTAACGCCAAAATTTTCTAAGACGTCTGTTTGTCTGTCTGTTCGCTCACCTATATCTGTCGGACACCTTTTACAAGTTTGATTAAACTTAGTATGAATTCATTACATTCATGGCATTATTGTTTAGGCCCTACTGAGCTACCCGGGCCCTCATAGCGGAACATTATTTGGGTGAGGTGTATTTTACTTTTACTGATCATTCCTTAGAAGCATAAAAATGCTTAAGAAAAGTACCTTTGTATATGTAAATGCGTGTTGAAGGCTGCTGAGTTTAGGCTGGGTCTACGACCCAGTTTAACCTCGCGCAGCCTTTAACACGCATATTATTTTTTTTGGAACCTAACCCAATACTACTCCCAACACGTTTTACCCAACAAACTTTGTGGTGTTTAGGTCACTTCTACGATTTTGAGTCTGAAAAACCGCTTCAATACCATTATATTAGCGAAGCGGCTTTGCTTCGCTAACTATACCACATAATAATATTATATATGGAGTACTGTTGGAATGGAATATTGGGTTGCGAATAGAATATTCAAATTTTCTCAACCTGTGTTGACCTCAAACGTATTTTTTCTTAAAAAAATACTAAGCGTTTAAGCGGTTCTCAAAATATGAGGAAAAAAGATCTTCCAAGATGGTGACCTCACATGGCCCCGTCAACAAAATATATGGCCGGAAGTGACATAGGGCATACGTGTAGAATGTGACAAAAGTTTGGGAAAAGTGATATTCAAAGATGGTGGCCTCACAGGGCCTCGCCCACAAAATATATGACACAATGTGATCTAAAGCCATTCAAGATCAGACGTATAGCAACTCACAAAAGTTTAGTCGCAACACTTTAAGTGGTTCTCAAAATATTGAGGAAAAGCCAAATTCGAAGATGGCGTCACACATGGCCCCGTCCACAAAATATATGACTCAATGTGATCAAAAACCGTTTAAGTCAGGCGTATGGCATCACAAAAGTTTTGTTTCAATATTTCAAACAGTTCTCATAATATTGAGGAAAAGCGAAATTCCAAGATGGCGGTCTCACATGGCCCCGCCCACAAGATATATGACTCAAAGTGATCAAAAGCTTCTAAGGACCAACCGTGTAACATCTCACAAAATTTAAATCGTCATAACTCAAGCAGATCTCAAAACATGGCACATGGCCCCGCCCACAAGAAATATTACTCAAAGTGATCAAAGGAAATTATGGGTCAGACGTATAGCATCTCACAAAATTTTGATCGCAATAACTCATGTGGTTCTCAAAATATTGAAGAAAAACGAAATTCCAAGATGGCGGCCTCAGATGGCCACGCCCACAAAATATATGACTCAAAGTGATCTAAAGCTGTTAAAGGTCAAACCTAGAGCATCTCACAAAAGTTTGGTCGCAATAACTTAAGCGGTTCTTAATATATTGTGGAAAAGTGAAATTCCAAGATGGCGGCCTCATATGGCCCCGCCCACAAAATATATGACTCAAAGTGATCAAAAGCCATTCAGGGTCAGACGTGTAGCTACACACAAAAGTGTAGTTGCAATAATTTAAGCGGTTCTCAAAATATGAGGGAAAAGCAAAATTCCAAGATGGCCGCCTCACATGGCCCCGCCTACAAAATATATGTTTTTTTTTGGCCAGAAAACATCTCGGACATAGGCCCAACAACTCGCGAGAGTTTCATGGTAATCGGATGTGTGGTTTAGGAATGCATAAAGGACATACAAACATTCATTTTTATATATATAGATTATTAAAAAAAAACATGGTGCGGATTTGCAACAACTCTGTTGATATACTAAAGAATCCTTGCGAATAATACATGTTTTGTACGTAGGTAATTGGAAAATATACCGTTTCCGATCCTGTCCTTAGGAAGTATGCTTTTTAAGTCCACATTGACTTAATTTTATATAAACCCTGATTTTGGTTGGTCAATAACATGTACTTCACACATATTCATATAAACTATTCGTATGGAAACCTAATATACAAATGCTTCTGAATGTGAGTTTCCACTAATAATGTTTGGTTTGTAGGTAAGTATAAACTATTCGTATGGAAACCTAATATAAAAATGCTTCCGAATGAAAGTTTGCACAATAATGTTTGGTTTGTAGGTAAGTATAAACTATCCGTATGGAAACCTAATATACAAATGCTTCTGAATGAAAATTTCCACTAATAATGTTTGGTTTGTAGGTAAGTATAAACTATCCGTATGGAAACCTAATATACAAATGCTTCTGAATGAAAGTTTCCACTAATACTCGTAATGTTTGGTTTGTAGGTAAGTATTGGTTTGTTATTTAATTTATGACAAATATTTTATGTACGGACAGACAGGCTCTTTCTTTCTGATTAATGATATTGATCAATAAATGCGGGCGGGGGCGGGTCGGGAGCTGGGTGCTAAATAATAAATACAATAATATTGTAATCATAAATTGTTGTGCAATCGTAAAGTTTAATGAATTATTATTAGTCATTGATATCCGACACCGACACACAGGATGCAGCAAACATCTTGTTGACAAATATGAATTTTAAGCTATAGTCGAATCGATGCATGACTAAAGTACTATATTTCCACTAGTCCGATTGCTTCCGACCCGACCCGATACTTCTTCAATAAATCAGAATTGATGCCAATGATACTTTTTATCGTGTCGTGTCGGAGGCTATCGGACTAGTAATGTACTTAAAACGTTATCTATCAGAAATTTTACAATTCTAAGCCAAAAACAACAACACATTATCATGCTCCTATCTTATAATTTTCGTTACTCATACAAGCACCATGTATTTCCATGAAAATGATTTTGCCAGTTNGCTTCCGACCCGACCCGATACTTCTTCAATCAATCAGAATTGATGCCAGCGATACTTTTTATCGTGTCGTGTCGGAGGCCATCGGACTAGTAATGTACTTAAAACGTTATATATGTCACGGTAAAAGTAGATAATGCGGTAATTTTATACAATTACCGGTAATTGTATACATTTACCGGAGTCTTTGGTAAAACTAGGAAATAATCTTTAAAAATCCTCTATTTCCTAATTTTACCGGTAATTGTATACAATCGCCAGAGGAGCTTGGTGAAAGATCGGCCATGATCGGCCATGCCTCGAACCGGTAAATGTAGGAAATTATTCTCAAGAATGGTGCAAGAGTTTAATCGAGGCATGGCCGATNTGTAAAGCTATATGTAGAGCTTTCCAGAACGAGGAGAGACCTCCAATGAAATAAGCGTCATAGAATGTGTACCTATCTACCTATTGAGAATGCTAAAGGAGTAGCTCAAAATTTTCTAAACGTCGCCTCGGAGCAAGAAAACGTTCTAGAACCAAAATATTCGACTTTCATCTACTTTGCTTTGAATACGAAGTTCTCACATTTCGACATTTTTTTTTTTTAATCATAATACTAATTCGAATTCGGGTGTTTTCCAATAGGTAAAATATTTTATCTTTTTAAAAAAATCAACCAAAATGTATGAAATTGAAATTGACTAACCTAGTATAGATAATGATGAGTTAATAAATGAGGACTTACCCTGAAATCAGAAAATAAGAAAAGAAATTAACATCAATATTTCGACAGCAGGGTGCTGTTGACACAGACTACCAGTTCATTACCAAAACTTCTTAAACCTAGAATGACCAAGGTATTTTTTGTCACAAGTAAGACCAAAGAGTTATAAAACCAGTTTAAATAAGAAAAACGACTTTGTTGACTGTAACTCCCTTCAACTTGAAATTTCGTTTTTTTTCTCCCTTCTTATTTCGTAGCTACAAACTAAACTACGTTCATTGAGTCAGCTAGTCAGTCAGTATACCAACTGGGCTTAACGTTTCTTAAGCATTTTTTTAAATAATAATAAAAAATATTATGACCGATCAGAAATGTTTGGCCCCGCGGCTCAATATTCGCGAGTTGACCATCCCTGGTCTATTCGTACAATGATCGTTATAACTCATTTGTCATGCATCCAGCATGCGTACACCACATTAGCATATAGCATATCACAAACCAGCAATTAGAAGAAGATATGCATGCCTTAAGAACGACGCATCATTTTATGCACGAGATTTGTAGGTCATTCAGATTGGAGATAGTGCAACTTCACAAGTCCACTCGGATTATTTTTCCAAACAAAAATCCCTACCTTCCGTTGCGACAAAAATTTCGACTGATTTAACTGGATTACTACAAATGCTGCTAATTAGAGCTGGCATTGTAATGANGAACGAGCATTTGTTCGAGGCTCAGGCAGTGTAAACAGTCGCCGCGAGCCAATCAAGGTCGAAGTGAATGATCGTTCGTGCTGGAGCCGCGCGATGTTGGTTTTTCGGCGAATCATCAAAGGGACGCTCGTTCGCCGCTCGCTCTGTGTAAACACCCTGAGATTCGTCGAATGGTGTTCTATGAATCTAGTTCTCTCCTAGCTGTTGAAGGATACACGTCTCGTATTTTGTGTGTGGTGTTGTTGCTTTTTAGTATTTGACTGATTGAGTGGGAAAATGAGAAGTGCCTTTTGTTAATTTCTCTGTATGCGGAGCACCTGTGCGCTGGGAATCTTCACGAGTAAAATATCGTGAGAAATGCTCGAGCAGTGGAAAACACATATACATTATGTGGGGAAGACGAGGAAACAGCCTCTCATATAATGTAATATGAACACAATATGGAAATCTTCAAGGAAAACACATATACATTATGTGGGGAACACGAGGAAACAGCCTCTCATATAATGTAATATGAACACAATATGGAAATTTTCAAGAAAAACACATATACATTATGTGGGGAAGACAAGGAAACAACCTCTCATTGCCCTACTAATGGGAGAATAGAGTATCATTGGGTCACTAAACCCGAGGGTATAACCTTTGTACTTCCTCCGAGTAAACTTAATCTACTAGTTATGTGAAGCATATACTTATCAGATGAAACCAAAAGTTCTGCCCCGTCATCTCCTTGCAGTCAATGTTAAGGACATGAAGCATAAAATTGTTGCTGTCTAAACTTAGAGATGGAATTTAAACAGAATCAAAAAAAAATGTCATATCACCATTGATGCTGTCTAAACATACAGACGGAATTTAAACAGAAGCATAAAAGTGTCATATCACAATTGTTGCTGTCTAAACTAACAGACGGAATTTAAACAGAAGCATAAAAGTGTCATATCACAATTGTTGCTGTCTAAACTTACAGACGGAATTTAAACAGAAGCATAAAAGTGACATATCACAATTGTTGCTGTCTAAACTTAGAGACGGAATTTAAACAGAAGCATAAAAATGTCATATCACCATTGATGATAGTTGCTTTATTTTCTTTATTTTTTTGTTTGTTGCTGTTGTTGTTTCTGTTGTTCCTGCTGTTTTTGTTATTGCTGCTGCTGCTGTTGTTGTTATTGTTTTTAATATTATAGGTTACGTGCAAAGTAGAGTATTTTCACAAAAAAAAACGATTGAAATTTCGGGGGGAGGTTCTGAGACCGCCCGGGGGACGGTCTTGCTTGCCGCACTATTTTTTACACAAATAAATACCATCTGATTGATAACATCTGAGTCCACCCTGTATAAATATTTCAGATAAAGCTATTAATACATTTTTAAAAACCAAACAAAATTTCAAACACAAATCTTTAATTGTTTTAAACCCTGGATCGATATTGTAAATTTAAATAATCTTATTTTAAATTAGACTTCTTCTGAAACTAATTGAAGACAGCATAGCCAACGATCATACCACGTTGAATACACCAGTTCCCGTCAGATTACTGAAGTTAAGAAACGTCCGGCGTGGTCAGTACTTGGATGGGTGACCGCTTGGGAACACCACGTATCGTTGGCTCATCTCTCCGGCCCAACCGAGGCTGGGTGAGGTCAATGTGGGTAGCTGGATTGCAAGTTTCCGGCGAATTGAGGGTAAAACCCCCGTCTTGAATGGCCAATACAAGTTAAAGAGACGTTAAGCCAAATTAAAAAAAAAACAAATTGACAGCATATTATGTGTGAGACACCCTGTATATTTCAAACTAGTCACATAATAATATTATATGAGGTGTCTTAATATTTCCGTATTTAAATTTTTTGAGCTTTATGACAGTCCAGTCTTATCTACTAACTTTCCACTTCCCATCTCAAATGGTTCATTTCAATTGATTTTATTTTAAATACATGTTTAACTAATTTCAGGTCATAAATTTGTAATTCATTTCAGAGATTTTGAACTGATGGATAGCAGAATGCAACATGTTTAGCCTTATAAGCAAAATTGGAAATTTTTTAGGTCAAGTTAAAAATAGACTAAAATACAAGTATTTTGGTTTATAATCCTCTGCTGTAGATACTGGTTTGGTACCAACTTTAATATAAATTGGTTGCATTAGGATATCTACTATGGTATCCAGTTACGGATGAACTGATGAATAATTTTAATATTTAGACAATATTGATTCGGATTAAATATGAAGGTGGCAAGCTTTCGATAGTACTCAGACTATCACCGTCAACCGGTATATAATATATACCGGTTTGATGTCAACTTAAATATAAAGGACTGTAGTAAAGGACAAATGTGTCGTTACTACAGGGACGGATACAGTTCTTCAGGTAAGGGGGGCGATCTAGGAATAAGTTCTTAAACTGAATTATCTGCGAGTACTTGAATTAGCTGTACTATCACAAATAATTTGGTAAAGGAAAATGTGCTCATCTGAATTATGTGCAAGTACTTTAATTAGCTCTACTATCACAGATAATTTGGAAAATGACCTTAATGTGGTCAGCAGAATTATCTCCGAGTACTTGAATTAGCTCTACTAGCACAGATAATTTGGTAAATGACCTTAATGTAGTCATCTGAATTATGTGCGAGTACTTGAATTAGCTCTACTATCACAGATAATTTGGTAAATGACCTTCATATGGTCAGCTGAATTATCTCCGAGTACTTGAATTAGCTCTAATATCACAGATAATTTGGTAAATGACCTTAATGATGTCATCAGAATTATGTGCGAGTACTTGAATTAGCTCTACTATCACAGATAATTTGGTAAATGACCTTAATGTTGTCATCAGAATTATGTGCGAGTACTTGAAAAAGCTCTACTATCACAGATAATTTGGTAAATGACCTTAATGTTGTCAGCTGAATTATGTGCGAGTACTTGAATTAGCTCCACTATCACAGGTAATTTGGTAAATGACCTTAATGTGGTCAGCTGAATTATCTGCGAGTACTTGAATTAGCTCCACTATCCCAGAATATTTCAAATTCTAAACCCATAACAGATAATTTGCTAAATGACCTTAATGTGGTCAGCTGAATTATCTGCGAGTACTTGAATTAGCTCTACTATCACAGATAGTTTGGTAAATGACCTTAATGTTGTCAGCTGAATTATGTGCGATTACTTGAATTAGCTCTAACATAACAGATAATTTGGTAAATGACCTTAATGTGGTCAGCTGAATTATCTGCGAGTACTTGAATTAGCTCTAACATAACAGATAATTTGCTAAATGACCTTAATGTGGTCAGCTGAATTATCTGCGAGTACTTGAATTAGCTCTANCTGTTGATGTTGTTTTGCTGCTGTCAACAACAACAAAAACAACAACAGCAGCAGCAACAGCAACAACAATAAAAACAACAACAACAACAACAACAACAGCTGCTTTTGTTATTGGTGTTGTTTTTGTTGTTGCTGTTTTTTAGGTTACGTACAAAGCAGAGTATTTTCATTAAAAAAAAAAACGATTGAAATTTTGGGGGGGATCCCCTAGACTCCCCCCATGGGTACGTCCTTGGTTCCATTATTAATGAGACCATCAATATTGTGCGTTGTGCGAAGAATGAACTGAATGAAGAAATACCTTGATCAGAAGCATTTCCTATCAGCTTCAAATGCAGTCACAAGACTTGGAAACACCATGAGCGTACCGGACCCCGTATGGTTACCTAGTGTCAACGAGATAGCGAAATAGCACTGTTGACTGTTCCTACGCTGTATCGCCATTTTAGAGCAGTGTATGAGTGTCTGGAAGGGTAGCGTTTCTTGATAGCCGCAATATAAATGCTGACGATTCCTCTTACAAATAGCAAACTTCCGTTATGTGGCATGTATACAGGGTGTAACAGATGACAAATCACGACTCATTCGCAAGTGGGTATGTAGTAGGTACTTGATATGTACATTATACAGGGTGTAGCAGATGACAAATCACGACTCATTCTCAAGTTGGTATGTAGTAGGTACTTGATATGTATAGTATACAGGGTGTAATAGATGACAAATCACGACTGATTCTCAAGTAGGTATGTAGTAGGTACTTGATATGTACAGTATACAGGGTGTAACAGATGACAAATCACGACTCATTCTCAAGTAGGTATGTAGTAGGTGCTTGATATGTACAGTATACAGGGTGTAACAGATGACAAATCACGACTCATTCTCAAGTTGGTATGTAGTAGGTGCTTGATATGTACAGTATACAGGGTGTAACAGATGACAAATCACGACTCATTCTCAAGTTGGTATGTAGTAGGTGCTTGATATGTACAGTATACAGGGTGTAACAGATGACAAATCACGACTCATTCTCAAGT
>CM022884.1:12630508-12641515 GCA_012654025.1 Pachypsylla venusta
AGAATGTGGGCAAGGGTAAGCAGCTCTCCACAACGGCAAGAAGGTTGGGGAGCCTTTTGGAAGAGATAGCTGTGCGTCATTCTCGTTTTTTTATTTTTCCACAACTGATAAGATCAGACCAAGCCGAGAATATTTTGCAGAGAATTGGGTTTTCAAACCTAAAGTTAGACATGGCAGATAATGCACTTTTGGAGTCAGTGATCAAAAGGAAGGAAGATATTTAATGTTTTGGATACACAATAAAATGGCAATCAGTTCGGCAGAAAATACAGAGTTGATGGAATTAATGCCGTATTTTTAATTTTAATTAGGTAATAGATTTTCACGTTTATAGATAGAATACTTTATCATCTTTTTTATCTTTGGCTTAACGTCTATTTGACCGATAAAAACATTTTTTGGTCATTCGGGAATTCGGGACGGGGTATCATCCTTCAGTGTAAAAAAAAAAAAAAAAAAAATGTGTGATAATCAGTGTAAAAAATTTCAATTCAATTTAACAAAAAATAAGTTCATTTATTGTTGTGACGGTGTTCAAATTACTGAGGCCGTAAAATGCTGATTCGCGTGCTCTTTCCTTGAAACCGAGGGCACGTGTAATGGAGCGTTTAATTACCGTTGGCTTTACATATTATCCGTACCTAATAGCAAACAAGTGTTCATCAACAAGGCAAATGAAAATTAATGAGCTCTTCAAATATAATGCAAGAGTTAAGATTACAGATTAAGATTATCAAAGAAGGCGTTCAGTGCAAATTGTTAATATGTTATTAGAGTTTTGGTAATTATAGGTACCGGAGGGTACTAACAAGTACTTCGCTGATTCCTATTAGCAAAGCAACTGGTTTGTAGAATTAAGGTGGTGCATCTTAAGATCAATACTTATAGCTAAAGGATCGATTACCGTGAGCCAAGTTACAAGCTAGAGATCTGAGTTGTTTCTTTAAGCAACACAATCAATACTTATAGCTAAGGGATCGATTACAGTGAGCCAAATTACAAGCTAGAGAGCTGAGCTGTTTCTTTAAGCAACACAATCAATACTTATAGATAAGGGATCGATTACAGTGAGCCAAATTACAAGCTAGAGATCTGAGTTGTTTCTTTAAGAAACACAATCAATACTTATAGCTAAGGGATCGATTACAGTGAGCCAAATTACAAGCTAGAGATCTGAGTTGTTTCTTTAAGCAACACAATCAATACTTATAGCTAAGGGATCGATTACAGTGAGCCAAATTACAAACTAGAGAGCTGAGTTGTTTCTTTAAGCAACACAATCAATACTTATAGCTAAGGGATCAATTACAGTGAGCCAAATTACAAGCTAGAGAGCTGAGTTGTTTCTTTAAGAAACACAATCAATACTTATAGCTACGGGATCGATTACAGTGAGCCAAATTACAAGCTAGAGAGCTGAGTTGTTTCTTTACGCAACACAACACTTATAGCTGAGGGATCGATTACAGTGAGCCAAATTACAAGCTAGAGAGCTAAGTTGTTTCTTTACGCAACACAATACTTATAGCTGAGGGATCGATTACAGTGAGCCAAATTACAAGCTAGAGAGCTGAGTTGTTTCTTTATGCAACACATTTGATTTTCAATAATGTACTTTTGATAATGTCATTTACGTTCAAAGTATTTAGATACAATACATCATTAATGGGGAAAAAAATGTTCATCCCCCAACAAAACATAGCTTGTGGTGGTGAGTGGTGTCCCCCTGCCTATTTTTTTTTTTGATATAGCAAGCAAACTTGACTATTACCAGGAGCAAACTGGGCCCTTGGTGCATGAAAGAAAAATACATGTAAATTATGTGTGAGAAATAATTTGTGGGCCCTACTTCTAATATGCCCAGGAGGCAGTGGCGACCCGTGAATTTTTAGCCTGGGGGGCTACATGCCCCCAGGCATTGCTAAATATGCAATAGAAGTTGATTTTTTGGCTTACCTGATTAATTTATGAGCAGGCCCAATTTCTATGTAAATAAGATGAATAATTCCTCTCTTATTTTGAAATTACCGGGAAAAGATCCGAAATTACAAAAGAAATTTTCTAGAATTTTGAGCTATAAGCATTACGCCCGTTATATTATATACTGCCTGTGAGACATGGTGAACATACGATATTTTTTGCAAGTGAACAGCAGATATTTTAAGCAACTCGCAAGTTATAGAAAATAAAAGGATATATTTTTTAAGTGTTTTCCCTTTTTGGGGAAAGAAGAATTTTGAATATATATAATTAAATTACAAAACAAAATATTTTTATGCTTTATTTTCTGTAATTTTTTGGGGGGGCTATGCCCTTTTGCTCTTAAGGAGCAACCGCCACTGCCAGGAAGCCCCTGGAGCCTCACTTCGCCCCTGCATATTACTTGCTTTCCGTGTCCATCACGGGAAGTGATGGTGGTAGAAGATGTTGGACAATGGACAGCATATTATGCTACCCTGGGGACGAAAATATTGAAGTTTCTAATTCTATTCGAACTGCATATGGTGCCAAATCCACAGGGTGGTTCGATTTTATTTTTCGACCTCCATATCGGCTCTAAGCGATATTTTATTCGGGGTCAATTTTTAGTGCCAAGACTTTCCTAAAGCGCCAGTTTGTCTGTTTGTTCAATTGATGAAGTGAGTCGAGCGCCTGAGGATGATAGCCTGAGTGCTATTGAAAACTCGCCTTAATAATCTCAATCTGAATCGATACTGTCGTTTTTGTAAATATATCAACAGATTCGGACAATGGCTCTCCATTATATTCAATTTTTCAAGTTCAGAGTATAGCGGTAAAAACTTCTGGCACATACTATATTAACTATTTTTTTTGCAAATACCCTGTATTTGTATGAAACGTTGAATGATGCTACATTGGGTACCACATTACAATTTGATCATTATTAAAGTAGGTACCTAAGTTCAACAGGAATACATCATAAACAGAGTTGGACAATGGCTCCCCATTGTATTCAATTTTTCAAGTTCAGAGTATAGCGGTAAAAACTTCTGGCACATACTATATAAACATTTTTTTTTTGCAAATACCCTGTATTTGTATGAAACGTTGAATGATTCTACATTGGGTACCACATTACAATTTGATCATTATTAAAGTACCTAAGTTGAACACGGATACATCATAAAGTATAAAAATAACAATAAATACGCTTATTTATTTCAATGGAGATAGATTTACCGTTTACTGTAGAAAGAAAAGTATACTTGAAATTATCCTCACTGACGGGTTGTTAAGATTTAAAATGCTACTTGCGAGATGAAGAATGAACATTTTAAAAGAGTAGGTGTACAAATGGTTGCTTTGCAATCAACCAGAAATGTACAAAGATAACTTCACACACCGAGAGAGTAAGACATGTACGAGTAACTGGGGTTACCAGATGTGAACTTTAAAAATGAGAACGTTTTAGTATTTTTTAAAAGGCAGTCTTCTAATAAAATATTAGAAATCGAGCCTAAAGCTGCTTTCCCACTGCACGTATATTTTGTTGCGGCAACACGATGACACAAAATGTTGCTAGGATATATTTTCCTTTGAATTGAAACACACTGCAACAAATTCCGTGTTCCAAATTAAAAAAAAAAAAATCCAAAGCGTCTTCAATAATAGAAATAAAACTTAAATACTTTTTTTTTAAAAAATTAAAACACAGTCACCTCAAAATGTTGCGACCAAAATGTTGCGAGGTTCTCGGCAGAGTAGCATGACCTTTTTGTTTTGTTTCGAAACGTTTTGCAACGTTGCCAAACGTTTCGAGGCAATGTTTCAGTCAGTGGGATTCGCGATCTCATTTGATTCTGTAAAAACAGCGGAGCATGAAACGTTGCGAAACGTTTTGCAACGTTGCGAAACGCTTCGAGGCAATGTTGCAGTCAGTGGGATTCGATCTCATTTAATTCTGTAGAAACAGCGGAGCATGAAACCTTGCGAAACGTTTCGCAACAAAATGTTGCGTGCAGTGGGAAAGCAGCTTAAAACATGAGGATTCATATTGACAGAAAAGTTAATTTCTTAGCCACCGATATACGGTTAATATTTTATGTGGATAATGTACCCACCGAGGGGAGTTAATATCTTACGGTCAATATTTTATGTCGATAATGTACCCAGCGAGGGGAGTTAATATCTTACGGTCAATATTTTATGTCGATAATGTACCCAGCGAGGGGAGTTAATATCTTACGGTCAATATTTTATGTCGATAATGTACCCAGCGAGGGGAGTTAATATCTTACGGTCAATATTTTATGTCGATAATGTACCCAGCGAGGGGAGTTAATATCTTACGGTCAATATTTTATGTCGATAATGTACCCAGCGAGGGGAGTTAATATCTTACGGTCAATATTTTATGTCGATAATGTAGCCACCGAGGGGAGTTAATTTTTTACGGTTAATATTTTATGTAGATAATGTATAGCCAGCCAACAATCATACCACGTTGAATACACCAGTTCCCATCAGATCACTGAAGTTAAGCAACGTCGGGCGTGGTCAGTACTTGGATGGGTAACCGCTTGGGAACACCACGTATCGTTGGCTCATTTTTCCGGCCGGTGAGGTCAATGTGGGTAGCTTGTTTGCAAGTTTCCAGCGAATGAAGGGTAAAATCCCCGTCTTGAATGACCAATAAATGTTAAAGATAATGTAGCCACCGAGGGAAGCTAGCTCATTAATTAAAAAAATATTCATTTAGGTGACGGACCTAAGTCCGTGTAAATACAGATGGTTTGGTATTAGAAAGGGCATCCAGCCTTTAATAAAACTGTGCTTCAAACCAAAGATGAAAAGCCATCAGCAGTTTCTACCCATGGATACTATGAGAAGCAAGCAAGCGAGTGTTACCGTACCAGGAAAGTGTACACCTAAAGAGTGTAGGCACAGAACAGAAGGATGTAGCACGGTAAAAGTAAGGAAAGCAACGCCGACCCCAAACAGAATTGGGACAAGGTGAAGTTACAGAAGAAGAATATTTCATGTTGATAATAATTTGAGGATAGCATACAAAATGCACCAAATTGCAAAACCTTTGTTTTGAAGAAACGCTGATGAAATTTTCCAAATTTGAACATTTTGTTACTTGGAAACTATACTGATGATATTATTGTTAATGGCAGTAAACAACATGGAGAATTTAAAAATTACAGTCCCCAAACTAGGGCCATGCCCAGGGCTTCTTTTAGAAATTGCTTTACATTTTAATTTTGTTCATTTTTTTTTGTTGAAAAAAAGGTCTTTGGTTCATGGCGGACAGCGGTCGAAATGATTTTATTCTCTTCAATTCCCATTCTTGAACTGGTAAGGCTTTATCAAAAATATTATATTATCATTGTATATTATCATTGCACCGTGAATTATCAATGTTCATGGAGGGGGGGGGGCTTCAAGCAGTAAAATAATAAGCCCCTGTATATTATCATTTAACTGTGTAAATCATATTAAATTGTCTTTTTTGTTACACACTGTATATTATCATATATCTGTCTAAATCATGCTAAATTGTCTTTTTGTTACCCCCTGTATATTATCATTTAACAATCTAAATCATGCTAAATTGTCTTTTGTGTTACACTCTGAATATTATCATTTAACAATCAAATCATACTAAATTCTAAATAAATCATACTAAATTGTCTTTTTGTTACAACCTGTATATTATCATTTAACAATCTAAATCAAGGTAAATTGTCTTTTTTGTTACACACTGTATATTATCATTTAAATATCTAAATCATCCTAAATTGTCTTTTATGTTACACCCTGTATATTATCATTTAACTGTCTAAATCATGCTAAATTTTCTTTTTGTTACACCCTGGATATTATCATTTAACCATCTAAATCATGCTAAATTGTCTTTTTTGTTACACCTTGTATATTATTAATCTGTACCATAATGATCACCTTATGACCAAAGGAAAGTTCTTGTGAGGAAGAATGAGGAGTATTAGTGTGTATACAGAGTGGTCCATAATAAAGGGCACTTGATAAATTATAATGATCGCGTATTGGAATAGATGATCAATTCTTAGATGTACATTATTGATCTAGGTCGAGTGCAGCCGCCCAATCGTAGTAATCTGTACCATAATGATCACCTTATGACCAAAGGAAAGTTCTTGTGAGGAAGAATGAGGAGTATTAGTGTGTATACAGAGTGGTCCATTATAAAGAGCTTCTGCCACTTAGCGTTCACCGGTTTTGATCGATAATTTGGCACCCTATTTGTGTGATTGACGGTAATCGAAAGTTTCGGGGCACAAGTGAACCCCAAATTAGACCTACATAATAACTTTCTTCAAAATCGGTCAATGCNAAAAAAAAAAAATCACGGGCGTAGTCAATGAATAAAATTCATATGCATTTTTCCTACAAAAATTTCGGAGATGCCACAGCAAACGATATTTCCAGTGACTACAGCAATCCACACGATCATAAAGTTCTGCATACACCATGCTAGGCAGACCTTTTCATCAATAATTGTCTGCATCTACTTCTCATGCACCATTTTGTTAGTTCCAAGCTAAACTAATGAGTCAAATTAATAATGTATTAATTAATAGTTAATAACTAATTGCAACACCTCTCACTAACACTTAACACGTTCAAACCCCCACGCACTATTTAGTTCATTTGCGACATTGAATAGAGAAATTTATTAATCGGAATAATATAAATTTTAATTAAAATAATGAAACCATCCATGTGGTCTTGTCAGTATGGCCGGACTTTGTTCACTCTCAGTACTTCATATAAGATATATTCACAGTGGCGAAGCTGATCATTCTTATTAAACGCGCTAGTCCATGAAGTCTTGTCAGTATGGACGGACTTTGTTCACTCTCAGTACTTCATATAAGATATATTCACAGTGGCGAAGCTGATCATTGTTATTAAACGCGCTAGGCAAAGTCTCTCATAAAAAGGGTACAATTTTCAATGAAATTTCGAGTCTCCACTAGTTTTTCTTTACACGAGATTCCTAATGAAATGTCTCCAATAAAAAAAAAAAATCACTAATGTTGTTCTTCTTGAACTTTGGAGCCACCACTAAAAAAATATTTCACTAATGATGTTCTCCTTGAACTTTGGGCCTCCACTAAAAAAATATTTCACTAATGATGTTCTCCTTGTACTTTAGAGCCTCACTAAAAAAAATCTTTCACTAATGTTGTTCTCGTTGAACTTTGGAGCCTCCACTAAAAAAAAAAAAAAATCTTTCACTAATGATGTTCTCGTTAAAATTTGGAGAACTAAATTGATTTTTTTCTTCACACAATAAATTTCTCTGATTTCGATTTTCCTTGATTTTGGTACTGATGCCCTTTCGCTTTAGATTTAGACCAATTCATATTATTACTCTGCGACACTGCCTATTATCTTCTATTTATGACTTCATTACTTCTAACATAATGTTATGTTCTACACTGCGCTAAAAAAGTAAGGAAGTAACTAAATATCTAACGAACCGCAAAAGCTAAAAGACCGGGTGCACTTTCTGAGGAAGTCTACATTAGTCCACCTTTTTAGGGGAATCTACAAGAGGGTCAACTTTTTTCTTAATGAACAACCTGAGGGGTTGTTTTCAACTCGTTGCGCATTTTCAACTCGTTGAAACAAATTCAAATTTCAGCGTATCTGATGACGTCTTCAAGATATTTAGTTTTTGGACTGTGAGGCATTATTTGAATGCCTCACAAATTGATATTCAAAATTTTGCATTTTGTAACCGTAAAACCTAGAAAAGCGTTTTGCAAACTAATTGTTTCGCGCGTGCTTCGCTACGATTCTTATATATTGATATTAATGTTTTTCAAGGAGAATAGAAATTTGGTGGGGGGTTGTGTCCACCCTTATTATATTGCAACCTTTTAAAATCAAGATTTAATCGTTTCGGTAGGCGCCTTAGAGGCACGGCCATTCTAACTTTTTAGTATTTTCCAAATTTTATTTTACCCGTTCCCGGTTTCTAACGTGTAACTCTGTAATGGCTGGCACTACATTTGCAGAAAATGTCCTAAAATAAGGACTAAAGAGACACCTAAAACTTTCTCGCTTTGAGTTGATATGTTGTCGCAATAAAATTTAAGATATCGGATATGACTTTTGGAGAAGAAATTGGAAATTTGGCCGTAACTCGAAAACGGCTTGACATATTTTACTTCTGATCATTTTCCTGGGGTCGTAGACCATGATTTGCGGGAGGGGGTCATTCCCATAAATTGTTCGCTATCTGCTACCATTTGGGCTGTGGTTTTGTAACAGAGAACCCCTCATACATACTTACACAGTTTACACACAAATGTCTGATTTATATATTAAGATTACAAAAAGTTGACATAGGGGAGTAATGTCTGTTTCGCCCGTGCTTCGCTACGGCTAATAGCTTGGCGCCTTAGAGGCATGGCCGTTCCCGTGCTAATAGTATTCTATGATTTCCCTTTCAAAAGTCAGAAAAACGGCTATAACTCGAAAACGGTTGGACCGTTTTTTGCAAACTATGTTCCAAATTAAGGTTAAATAGCCCACCTAAAACTTTCTCGCTTTAAGTTGATATGTTCTCGCGACAAAATTTAAGATATCGGACCAAGACCGGCTAAATTCGGCCAATAATCGAAAAATCGGCCGTAACTCGAAAACGGTTCGACATTTTTGAATTCTGATATTTTTCCTGGGGTTTAAGCCTATGGGTTTGTGGGGGTCCATTCTCATCAATTTTTCGATATCTCTTACCGTTTTGGCTAAACAATTAGTGGTACATACACACATACATACATATATTTATCGTTACATTGAGTTTTATTATTATAGATATATTACAAAAGGTTGACATAGGGGAGTAATGTCGGATTTATCAAATTTTTTGAAGTAATCATTATCTTCCCAGTATTATAATATTTTCATTTGTTTTTGGGATAAGTGTGGCTTAATTAAAAAATCCCAAACTGGGGTTACATAATATACTTATAGTAAGAAACATATAATTATGACTTGTATCAATTGTACCGAAACTCAATTTTTTTCAACAGACTCCCTTTTATCTTCCAAAAATAATCTTTATTAGTTGAATTTTGTTGAATTGTAATACTATGTCAAGTAAATCTATAATAAGGTAAAGAAAATACTATAATATCTTCACTTGACTATAATTTTATAGTCAAGTGAAGATATAGTATTTTATAGTTATAGTCTATTTTATAGTCAAGTGAAAATATAGTATTTATAGTCAAGTGAAGATATAGTATTTTATAGTTATAGTCTATTTTATATTCAAGTGAAGATATAGTATTTCCTTTACCTCATTATTTATTAGTTTAATTGAGACTTAAGTCATTTTTACCATTGGTTAGAGCTTGTTTTTCTGAATCCAATGATACTCATATCAAATAATGCCATCTTTTTACTTATCCCTTTTCGACCTAACATGCGAGATTTGTATTGATCAACGCCTGTAAAAAATACAATATCCAAACGTGTTATCCTTTTCTGTTCATAAGATATTTAGTGTTTCCATATTTTTCTCTCACACTGTTTATTCCAATGAAAAATACAACAGAACCAGTTGCATTCCAACTAGAAAACTAGTAAACTAAATAGATTTTGAATGTACAATAGGTTGTATGGATTTCTAGTTTGCTAGATTATTATTATTGATGACATGGTAAGATAAAGTACCTACCTAATAGTTGAATTTAATATCTTCGAGCTCTATGTCTGCAGTCTCTAACGAGGCAATACGTTATCCGCAAAGAAATACTTCATTTGTTCCAAATACTCCACAAACTTCTTTGTTTACTTTTCTTAGTCTATATAAACAAAGGAAACTAATAATCTGTTCGAGTTTTCGATGCCGAAAAACATTTTGTGGTCCACCCAGAGACCAAATCAAATTTTTAAATACTATGCTTCCGAGGTAGCAATTTCTTCCGATTCAATTCAATGACTAACTTTTCCATAGGAAGCGTGACACTTTTACAGGCCTACCACAGAGAAATGTTCTATGGGGCTTTCATAATAGGGACGGTGATGAGAGGTCCTTCAATGTAGATGGTGTTTGGTGTTTAACTGAAAACCATCAGGTCCAGCCTTGACGATAGTAATGCTATTAGATCGCTTTTTATTTACTCCTTTATTTCGTTGGAAAGAAGGTTTAATTAATCAAAGCTAATTTTGTTTTTATGAACTTTAGGTGGATTGGTTAAACGTTTAACCTAAACGTTACTTAATCAACACTTAAAAAAAGTCCACCTATTTTGCGTTTTTTGAAAGTTGTGAAATGAACTCTACCAATACGAAAACAACTTCGTTTGCAACCCATTTTTGAATAGTAACATCAAATTTGACATTTTCAAAAATTACAAACTTTCAAAAACAAAATTAGCTTCCCTCTAAGCCAAAACAGTCTAGAAAATATTTATTTAACCATTTCTTTAAGTTTTGACCACCTAAAGTTCATAAAATATGTGAGTTCGTGATTTTACAAAAATATTAATTAAGTTGTAAAAAAAAAATGCAACATTGCAAAATATTGTTTGATTTTAGGGTAATGGGAGATTCATGACTACTCAGGGTCGACGTCAATAGTGTCAATACTATTCTGAAGTCATAGGACTTAGTCAACGAGAGATTTCAAAAGCTTCGTAATTAGGAGATCGTAACGGCTGCGGGGATCTCAAAACGTGTTTTTTCATTGAAAACTCGACATTAAAAATATCAGCCTATTACAATATTTTTTCTTCTTTTGTAGATACGAAAAGTCGTGTGACGTGCACAGTAGCTTTTTAAATCTGGAAATCAACAGCAGTTGATTTTTTTACAACACCGAATTAGCAGTCAATCAGGTCATTTACACGTTTCTAACAGTGCCATTTTTTTTTTTTTTTAATTTGGCTTAACGTCTCTTTAACATCTATTGGTCAAGACTGGGGTTTCACCCTCCATTCGCTGGAAACTTGCAAACCAGCTACCCACATTGACCTCACC
>CM022884.1:12664430-12679534 GCA_012654025.1 Pachypsylla venusta
AAGAATACATTAGAAATGCATGATCTATTTTGAAATGGATGCCTGCGTCTTTAAGAATACATTAGAAATGCATGAAATTATCAAACTTGGATATTTACAGCTCCACAATTGGGTCTCTACTGTATTAACTATGTTCCATTCCAAATTCAGTAAAATAGATCAAAGTCTATAATGATCCCCCATGCTATAAACAAATTAAAGGCAGTATAGAAACAAATAAAATTGGCTCTCTGAAGAAGGGAGCTCTCTAGCGAAAACTGCTCAATTCTGATCCTACCATTGGATGCGCCTTGATATTTTACATTATATGGGACAAAAAACACGATTTTGAAAAATTTCGAGTTAGGCGCCTTCTGAAATAAGATGACGATAATATGTTTTAAAGCGCGAAATGAGAGTGGACATATTGAATTCTATAGACATTTCTCTTTCAACTCTGCATTCCGCATGAATTTTCCCATCGTTTCATAGTTGGGTATAACAAAATATCAAATAGGAACCACTAATAATATAATAGAGATGAGTGTACTCAGAATGTAAACAAACCACATTATAACTAACAAGAGGAGTTCAATGAGAAAGGTGAATGATCTCTCCCCAACACCAGGAACCATCATCCACTAGACAGACAGATGAACAGTTTGATGGGTCCAGGACCAGTTATGTCAAGGCTATTTCAAGGTCAGTTTACAGATAACTCTAACGTTAGGCCTGTATTACAAATAATATTATTACTATTGAGTAGACTTGTATTCTCCCTCATGATTCTATTTTGTGTTCGGATAATTTAGTGATTCTGAGGCGTACACAGTTAGCAGATTTGAATAAAGAAAAGAGGAAGTAACAATTTCTCAATCATATTGAGCCCTCATTTCTGCCAGCGTCTATGGCATGTTGGGGACACAATTCGTTGAATACATTAAAAAAGGGTTGCCATACACTCCTCCCCGATTCCAGAACCGATGTTGGATGATGCAATTTTCAGGAACTTTGGCACCATTTGCCTTGAAAATCACATCCATCCCAGCATAAAATTCCACGGCCTTGTCCCACTTATAGGAGAAACATATGTATGGACTGAATATACCCAGGCCGGAGAGGGGGGGACAACAGCTGACCAACTATTTTAGAGACCAAATTATGGGAAGCTGAGCCGTAGGTCAGAAACAATTAATCAAACATATCTCACAATCACAAAAGATCTAGAGAAATGTCGCAGTGATAATAATTGTGATCAGTCTCAGTGAATACCTGCAACCATTTTTATGATATAAAAAAATCAATGTGTTCATTGGTTCACTCTCTTCCGATTGCTGTCGAATTGCCAAAATAATTATTTCAATCCTTGATTTAGCCAGCGTCCATGGTACGTTGAATACACCAGTTCCCGCTTTGGATCACTGAAGTTAAGCAACGTCCAGCGAGGTTGTACCATCTGGGTTCGCGCCCTCGTGATGCTGGCTATTTTTCCGGCCCAACCCATGCTGGTTTGCAATTTTCCAGCGCATGGAGGGTGAAACCCCCGTTTCGAATGACCAATAGATGCTAAAGGGACGTTAAGCCAGAAAAAAACTCATTCCAAATATGTTCAAAAATGCGGAATTCAGTGCTGAAGCGTGGTTTCAACTTTGGCATACATTTGTTCATTGAGCCCAGTCGTTCTGTAGAAGCAAAAAGGAGCGACTACAGGCATTACACTACAACAAGCGACTCTCGGAGTCGCTAGTAGTAGCGTGGAGGTTGTAAATACACGAAGTCGCTTCCTCAAGACGACTGTCCTTGAGATTTAAGTAAAAAAAAATAATGAGGTAAAGAAAATTCTATATCTTCTCGTGACTACAGATTTACTTGACATAGTATCCTAATTTCACAAATAGATTTACTTGATATGGTATCCCAATCTCACAAATAGATTTACTTGACATAGTATCCCAATTTAACAAATAGATTTACTTGACATGGTATCCCAATTTCACAAATAGATTTACTTGACATAGTATCCCAATTACACAAATAGATTTACTTGACATAGTATCCCAATTTCACAAATAGATTTACTTGACATAGTATCCCAATTTCACAAATAGATTTACTTGACATGGTATCCTAATTTCACAAATAGATTTACTTGACATGGTATCCCAATTTCACAAATAGATTTACTTGACATAGTATCCCAATTTCACAAATAGATTTACTTGACATGGTATCCCAATTTCACAAATAGATTTACTTGACATGGTATCCCAATTTCACAAAATTAAAAACCAAAATCTTCTTGGATTCTCATCGCGTTATACTTGAATGTTTGTACTAGAGTCAACGTTTTGACAATCTGTTTCATTCAATCAACATAAACTCTCAGGCGAGATTGGCCACATTCGGTTGACCTACAGTTCTTTCTTTTAGACAGCTGAAGAATCAACTATCTTGCCGTTCTGGAGAGATGCTGAGTTGTGCCTTCAGTATTTGGCTCTGTTTTTGATGCCAAATGTTATCATGTTTTTGATTTTTGAAAATTACAGTCTGAATATATAGCATTAGAAAGGACATTCAGGAATATCAAACAACAGGCCCAAGAAGAGGGAACAAAAAGGAAATTCCCCAAGGTCAATTAGCAGTTTTAACCTACTTACAAAACAAATAATAATTTTAGCTGAATAGTAGGAGAGCCGGCATATTTATTCCCCGTCCTTCTACGGCCCACACAACGTCGAATAAATCTAGTTTGAGGAAACATAAGTTAGTTAAGCACGCCGATAACTTAAAATCTAATAACATTTACTGAAATGATTACAGCCTATCTGGTATGGATGCAAGATACCGTTATAATATTATAATTTAAATTTTGGAATAGTAATCCTAGAATCTCTGCACACAATCTGAAATTATAAAATATAGGGGGACACGAGGTAAAACAAGACACCCGGTGTTAAAATATAAGGAGACACGGGGTAAAACAAGACACTCGGTGTTAAAATATAAGGAGACACGGGGTAAAACAAGACACTCGGTGTTTTAATTCGGAAAATCAAGGTTGCATAGAAATAAATAAAGAGACATGCCCCCCCCCCCCGATCCATGTCAAGCACTTCAATATAACCGAGTCAGTAACATAATAATGTTGCAGAGTTGCTTTCGCTATTATTTTACACCATCAGCTCAGGTATATTCAACCCGTGATGACGTCACCCTCAAATATCTTACCAAACTCTTAAGTATTTTCACTATGGAATTTATTAATTCATAATCAGATTGGAACAAATCACGCCTTCGGATGGATAAAAAAAACATTAGTTAGGCCTACAATCGTGGTATCAAAAATAGACACTTATAATGCTAAAAATAGTTTCTTAAGAAACGCGCATCCATTTTAAATCTTGAATTCCCTGTTTGGAGATAGAGTGGACAGACTCTATCACTGGGAACTGTATTCCTCACTGTTTTAAACAGGTCATCACGAAGTACAGGAGTTCACTAGATTATCCTACAGGAGTTCACCAACTAACTTTTTTTCTTTCTTTTTCAGGTATCTACTAATAACAATTTCAGTTTTCTTTACAGGTCATTTTAATTTTGCAGTTTATTCAAATTTTGTCAATCCAATTTTCTGTTTTGATTAACTTTTTTTTATATATATATTTATATTTTATATATTAGGGGTAGGGGGTATTTTGGTTCCCAAATTTGTAATGTGTCAGCAGTTTTTTAGCCCCCTGAAACACTGTAAATAATAATAATAATAATACACGGAAGTCGCAATTGGATTCGAAAACAAGGTCCATACCAAATTTCATTGAAATCGGACCTGTATATGAACTATACCATAGCCGGGTACATTTGCACTTTAGAGCTCACTTTTCAAACGGAACTATTTGTAAGGAAAAAGTGTTAGCGTGTACTCGTACAATCAAAAATCAATTTATGATTATGTTTTCAAGTTGATTAAAAATTAATTTATGCAAAGATTTTAGATCGGCAGGCATTCAATAGAATAAGTTGAGACTATTATTAACACTAAAACTTGTTTGTGCCATTATAGATACACTTGCTATTGATGACAATGCAAATGGTGTCGAAAATTGTTAATAGTATTATAAACATTTCCGAAAACAGTGCAACTTTAAAATCTTTAAATAAAATGTTTAATATAATCAGGGCCGGCTCAAGAGAATTTGTCGCCCTAGGCAAAATGAATTTTGCAGCCCCCTGAATATAATATTTAATTTGTTCGTTAATTAATATAAATAGTAAAATTACTCATATTTATATTTCTAATGATAATACTGAATAGCTATCCCTCCTAGTAGTGAAATTCATGATTTTTGCACAAATATCAATCAAAATCTGGCCATGAATTTTCCTCTGGTTAATATTGAACAATTCAGAGTCATATATATTTACAACAGAAATAATGAACACTAAATCTTTTTGTTAAATCCACACAATTTTAATTAGAATTTTTCAGTCAAGAATGTAACATAAAATTAAGTCACTATACATTTAAAAAATTAGAATCATTACACATTTTTTAAATCAACATCACAGGATTATTACGAGATAATCACAAGCTGTTTTGTGAAAATATGACTCCGTGTCCCCGAGACCAAGTGTATATGTGTGGGTTGTAGCCTTTAAGCAATGACAGATTTAGCCGAAGTGTCATACCCCTGGTTTTACTATTGGTTTTTATGATTGATAATTCTTGTTATTAATTATTTATCAATCATATACACAAAAATGCACGTCTATATATGTATACTTCTTTTTTCATATCCCGCTGAAAATAATGTTCCATTTTGATTTTGCCGCCATAGGCGGTTGCCTAGTTCGCCTATATGGTAGAGCCGGCCCTGAATATAATTGATGAAAAACTTTTACTTTTGAAGTAAATTAAAACAAAAACACTTACCAAAAACACTATTCATAATTATTCACATTGAAACTAGTTTCGAATCATTGGATTTATCATCAGTCTAGTCGTGTCGGAGGATAACGAACTTTTAAAATTTATGAATCGACTGAATGGAAACTTTTTCGTAAGTGTTTTGTTTTAATTTGATTTAAAAATAAATAATATTTAACTCCCAAAAGAACAAAATTTAGTTTATTATTTTCAAACCTTTAAAATAAACTTTATGGTTTACGTTTCAAGCTACGTTGAATCCAAAATTTGCCACCTGACTTTTGTCAATTAGCGTTGACAAATTTTTGATAAAGTCGACTCGGTATATAGGTACCATGCCGAAGTCGTAATTTCTTCCAATCGAATTAGTAGGTCACTAACTTCTAATCAGTATGGACATTTATCATTATATTCATAGAATTTGCTGATTAGTTTTAGGCCACGGGGATGAATGATAACTTTTTTTTTAATTAAAAATTAAAATCCGTCTCAAATAACCTCAGATGACTCTAAATAGTGAAAATATAGCCCAAAAGCAATAGGAAATTACAAATTTGATCTTTATTTGGCTTTTGGGGTCCCCGTCAAACGATTTTTTGGGCCAAAATATATCCAAATTTTCTGCACGATTATAATACTTTATCTCCTATAGGAAGAGAAAGTAAAAACCCCCTTCAAATGCTTGGTTTTTAAAGACCCACACTCAACTTTTTAGAGTTAATAATCAATACAACTTGAGTTTTTTAATTAAGTTTTTAATGTTTTCTGATTTAGGTATAAAAAATCTATTTATGAGGTTATCCACCAGGTTTGTTCAGGTTGTTCAGCTTTATTTTTTATTTATTGTTTAAGTGATATTTCTTTCAATTTAGACTCCAGATATCAAAAAATGATTTGTAGCTTTCATTACCTATTCACGTCGTAGATGGTTGCCAAACTTCATAATTCATCAAAAACAAATTGAAAAAAGTGTCTAAGTGCCGTCAAGCTGTGCTACTTGAACTTGCAAGGCTATCTAAACACTAGTAATTTAAGTGTCTCTTTTACAGTTATTGGTGATTCGAGACGGGGGTTTTATCCTCCATTCGCTGGAAACAACCTCGCTGGACGTTGCTTAACTTTAGTGATCTAACGATTATTTAACGTGCCATAGACGTTGGCTATTTAATTCTATCTTTGCATTTTAAATAACTCTTGACCTAAGTATCGAATAAGCAATCACTACTGATGGTTAGGTTGTGTAGTGGTAAAACGCTATATTAAATAGAAGTTAAAGAAGGTTCAAACCCAGCCAACCCAAGGAATTTAACTGTCATAAATTTGAGATATTTATAATAATAGCACACAAAAAATGTCAGTGTAAATACGAGTAGACTCTTTAGTCTTTAACGGGCAGTATATAATGATTATTATGATAGTGCTCATCCACATAGCCCCGCGAGTAGACTCTTTAGTCTTTAACGGGCAGTATATAAGGATTATTATGATAGTGCTCATCCACATAGCCCCGCGAGTAGACTCTTTAGTCTTTAACGGGCAGTATATAAGGATTATTATGATAGTGCCCATCCACATAGCCCCGCAAGTTCATGTACTCAAGTTTAAATGTACCATTCTCACAAGAGCCTTTCAATTTTAATTGTGAACGTTAGTGAACTCCACTTTTGACTCCCATATACATCCCGAAATGCACTTGTATATGTGTATTTAATCCGACTTGACGAAATTTGGTATACATGTTTAGGGTATGAAGGAAATTTACTGTATAGTTTTTGGGGGCCCTGGGCACCCCCGGAGCTCAATATTGTGTTTTTTGAAAATGATTTTTATCTCTTTAGCGGTTTGTTGCAGAAACGTAAAATTTTGATATGTAATGGCTGGTGTTAAGGGCTTTTCGATTTTGTACATTGGGAGTATACCAAATTTCGATTTTAAAGAATGTATATTTTGATTTTAAAGAATGATTTTTATCTTTTTAGCGGTTTGTTGCAGAAACGGAAAATTTGATTTTGATATTGTTATAAACTTTTTGATTTTGAAAATTTTGAGGTCCTCCCCCCCGGGGTGGGGAGAGGGTCCCCATTTTTTTATATTTGATTAAGATATTTCTGCTATTAATGACTACAACACTAACGTGAACACCTGATCATTTTGATCCACTAGTTGTGAACGTTAGTGAACTCCACGTTTGACCCCGGTATACATCCCGAAATGCACTTGTATGTGTGTACTGCGTGTGTATGTATGTTTATTTGTTACGCGATAAAAGCCACAATTTTTATCCGCTTTGGACGAAATTTGGTATACATGTTTAGGACATGAAGGAAATTTGCTGTATAGTTTTTGGGGTACCTGGGCCCCCCGGTGGGACTAGGGGGGGTAATATTGTGCTTTTTGAATATGATTTTTATGTTTATAGCGGTTTGTTGTAGAAACGTAAAGTTTATCAAATGTTATGGCTGCTGTTAAGGTCTTGTTTTTGGAAAAACAAAATATTGCCCACCGGGGACTCAATATTTTTTTTTTGAAAATGATTCCTTAAAATTTGATTCAGATATTTTTTTCTATAAATGACTACAACACTAATGTGAACACCTGATCATTTTTATCCACCAGTTTAACAGTGAACATCAAATTTTGAATGTTTTTGTGACAAAGAAATAAATGACTAAATGACACAATTAATAAGTTCTTATTCAAAAAATACTCTGTACGAGTATAAATGAAAAAGTTCTCATTGATCAAATACTCTGTTTAAATTACAAGTTCTTATACAAAAAAATATTTTGCTTCTTTATCCAAAAAATAATTTGCTTAAATGACAAAGTTCTTGTCCAAAAAATCTTTGTTTAAATGAATTAGTTTTTATCCAAAAAGTTCTCTGTTTAATTGCCAAGTTCGTATCGATAATATACTCTGTTTAAATGACACAAGGGGGACCTCAGAAAACTTCATTGCTTCCAACTATTGACTTGTACACCCCCCAGTATACAATTATTCCATTTCTTTCAACTTTGTACTCTGATACGTCTAATTAAAAGCTCCTACATTTCATTATTACTCAAGGGGGACCTCAGAAAACTTCATTGCTTCCAACTATTGACTTGTACACCCCCCAGTATACAATTATTCCATTTCTTTCAACTTTGTACTCTGATATATCTAATTAAAAGCTCCTACATTTCATTATTATTAACGGATCTGATTTCTATTGAAATAATTAAAATGGCATCATAATCTTTCTATGAACTTTAAATCTTAAGAAATGTTGGTGAACATAGATGAAATGGTGCTAGATCATCTGCAATAACCATTCCGCCCAGAATATTTCTTTTTATAAATATGAGGTCTCTGTAATAAAGTTCCCACAGGCGACTACTATTGCTTCCCTTACCCTAGAATGACATAGCTGACACAGATGAAAGAGAAGAAGAAAATCCCTGGAGACAGATGGAAACAGGGGCGGATTTAAAGGGGGCGGGGATGGCGCCCCCCCCCTTGACAAGATGAAGTGTGAATATTTATACAGTAATCTTCCACTAAATAATTTATGGTTTATTTATTCCAACTATTGACCTGTACACCGCCCTGTACACAATTATTCTATTTCTTTCAACTTTGTACTCTGATATATCTAATTAAAAGCTCCTACATTTCATTATTACTCAAGGAGGCCCTCAGATTTTTTGATTTTATAAATACAATCAGAATGATTTTATAAATTCAAATAAAATATTCCAGATATATAATATCATAACCGCACTCCCCTCGTCAATTGTCTATTTTGTTTACATCAGTTGCCCCAAGAACAAGGTTTATTTTACATCTTACAAACTGACCAGGGACAGTAAAAATATCGCTACGAGGGCTAACTATATGTCCTATCCTCGCATGCGCCGGCTAGGCCATTTCGCAATGTACGTAAAGCTCATCTCACGTTTTTCTATAGTTCTCATTGACAAATTGCATGATGTTGTTAAAAAATGTTATAGTTTTAGTCACTTATGTATGAAACAACATTGCAGATTTAGAGCACAGATTTTCACTTTTGATTCCTTTTTTATTCAAATTTTCCCGGCAGAGGCCCCCCGAACAACCTGTACCAACTTAAGGGGTATTCCATACCCCCCGAAAGTGCTTCACCGCCCCGTACAAGATATAGCCTTAAATACGCCACTGGATGGGAACACATCAACATACATAACCAGATACCCACAAAATTGACTAGGAACGAGCGGTATTCCAAGACCTGGCATTGAAAATCTACAATTTGCGAACGAGATGAGCGAAGAATGCTTTGACCGCGTGTTTAACAGAAGGTTCATTTTCCTCCTTAATATGAGGTGGTAGAAATGTCTTTGGAATTAACTCAGCCTTGTATATGCCTTCCACTCAACTCTATTTTTTAAACTCATCTTAATCAAGTAGGGTCACCATTTATCGTCAATTTTCGCAAAAATCTCTGCACTTCTTCCACTTTCACTTTTTATGAAATGTTTCCTTTATATCAACTATTATTCTATTTATGGTTTGGAAAATGTGGTGGAAATAAGAGGGTGCCGATTTTTCATTAATGTTGTCTACCCATATATCTGTGATCTTCCTCTATATTGTTTGTAACTTCCGTGCATCTATCTTCCTTTTTCGAAACTGCAGCGTATAAGTTCAATTTTCTCATTAATTTGAGGTGCCATTAAATGAATAATTATGGCATTAATTCCGCTCACTAAATTTCTCAAGTCTACTTTTTTGATGATTTTTACTTGACTTCTCCCACTCAAGTTGGGTCGACATTTGTCGTCAGTTTTCGTCAAGATAGTCATATTTCTGTGCTCAATTCATTTTCTATTACTTTCATTGAACTATCTTTTTTCATTTCAACCTGAGCTAAATGTTATAATGACTTGCGGGTGGTGACGAAATGTCCACACCAAAAACATTGATTATATTATTTTACATTGATTTCTGTTTTATTTCAACCTGAGCTAAATGTTATAATGACTTGTGGGTGGTGACGAAATTTCCACACCAATAACATTCATTATATTATTTTACATTGATTTCTGTTTTATTTCAACCTGAGCTAAATGTTATAATGACTNAATTAATAAAACAACTAGCATCTAAGGTACGTTGAATATACCAGTTCCCGTTAGATCACTGAAGTTAAGCAACGTACAGCGAGGTTATAACAAGTGGGTGTCCACGGGGGTTCGCGCCCTCGTGATATTGGCCATTTTTCCACCCAACACAGGTTGGGTGCGGTCAATGTGTTTGTAAGTTTCCAGCGTATGGAGTGTATAGCCCCCGTCTCGAATGATCAATAGATACGAGACTTTAAAGGGACATTAAAAAAAATATAATTGAAAAATCTGTAAACATAATCCATTCACAAGTCCCGAAGAAGAAACAGAGTAATATTCTCTATCCAGAAAAATCCCATTAACCAGTTGAACAAAACTCTGGGCAGAAAATTAAGGTCACCAAAAACCACAAGACATAATTTCCGCAAAACATCTCACTTAAAAAGGGGGTGAAAAAAAATCATTTACAGTTAACTTTCAAATTGCGCCCCAAGTAAAAAACCAACGAATACGAAAGAACTGAACAAAACATTTGCAAGTAAAACAAGATTTTATAGTAATAGTATTGTCAAGGTTGGACCTAATTTGTAACGTCAGCCATTTTCGAAAGCTAAAATCATGTTCCGCCATTTTCTTGTATCAATTTAATTAAGGTGATATTCAAAATAAGGCCCATAATAATTGAATGGAATCCTGACGGGTGAATAACCCAGTATGGAAGGGTTTGTACACAAGTCACCCAGTATGAATAAATACCTCTTTGGTAATATAACAATAAAATTTCAAATCCTTCTTTTATAATTTTAATGACCAACAGTTATTTACTCTGTATTTAACAATTGAATTATACAGGGTATTATATAGAACAAATATAATCTGGTTAAATTGGGATACTATGTCAAGTAAAACCATAATGAAGGTTGAAAATTACTATATCTNTTATAAAAAAAAAAAAAAAAAAAAAAAAAAAAAAAAAGTTTTTTAGTCAAGTGAAGATATAGTAATTTTCAACCTTCATTAAATATAATCTATTTGTTCAAATCAAAAACAGGCTTCAGGAGATCAATGAAGGCAGCTATGTTAAAGTTACAACCTTCTGCATTATTTCTTTCTGCTCCACAGAAATAACAAAAGAAGATGGGTTAGTGGTTTAGTGGTAAGACCCTCTGACTGGTACAAAATAGGGCGTGGGTTCAAACCCAACAAACCCATGCAATTTCATCCTTATGACTTTGAGATATTTACCACTATCGGAGGAAGGAGTCGAGATTGTCACAATCTACTCCGGCATCCTCAGTGTAACAGTGTAACACAATATGTTACTAAGGGCCGTAGACAGAAAATCCGGGCTGGGGGAAAAAATTAACGGGCTCCTCTATTATTCTTTCATATAAAATCACCTTATGGGCAGTAATAAAAGTAAAAGTTGATGTGAAAAGGCGTGTACGCTTCTTCTTGGCAACAAATAGTTCGATTATCAGATGTTAATGTTTACGAAATATAGCAATATTTATGATTGCTGTACAAGCTGAAAGATCGCATTATATTTTAAAATCAGTGTCCTGCAATAGCCATTGTCCCATATGCGCCCACTATCGCTAAACTTCTGATTTTGTGTTTTTGAAAATGTTTCAAAACTTTCAAGTTGATTTATTTATTATTCAGAAAAATTTCATTATGATAATTTCTCACCGGGCCTCCTAGGAAATCCCGGGCGTGTGGGGATTCCCCTCTCTTCGGGCCTGATGCTACTCAACCCTGGAACTACTAGTTATCTAATTTAATTTATGTAAATTGCTATCCCTCACGCAGGATCTGATAGAAGGTAATAATGTAGCAGTTGAGGGATATCAAATAGGGAGGACCAAATGAGAGGAACAAATGAGGAGGACCAAACGAGTCGCCCTGTATATATTTTCTTCTTATTCTCATGTCGTAGTCTCAAGATCATTGTGAAGATAAATCACTTCTTGGTTAGTTTGGTTTGGTGTACCCACCGTGTACCAAATCAGAGTGACCTATATTAAAACTATGTGAACAATATATACAGAGTGGTTTGTGATAATAGTCATGAATGAACATTGTCTTGATGAACAACCACTTCTTGGTTAGTTTGGTTTGGTGTACCCACCGTGTACCAAATCAGAGTGACCTATATTAAAACTATGTGAACAATATATACAGAGTGGTTTGTGATAATAGTCATGAATGAACATTGTCCTGATGAACAATCACTTCTTGGTTAGTTTGGTTTGGTTTGGTGTACCCACCGTGTACCAAATCAGAGTGACCTATATTAAAACTATGTGAACAATATATACAGAGTAGTTTGTGATAATAGTCATGAATGAACAATTGAACATTGTCCCGATGAACAATCACTTCTTGGTTAGTTTGGTTTGGTGTACCCACCGTGTACCAAATCAGAGTGACCTATATTAAAACTATGTGAACAATATATACAGAGTGGTTTGTGATAATAGTCATGAATGAACATTGTCCTGATGAACAATCACTTTTTGGTTAGTTTGGTTTGGTTTGGTGTACCCATCGTGTACCAAAACAGAGTGACCAATATTAAAAATATGTGAAAAAAGAGCTGTTGTTTCTAATGAACATATTCTAATGTTTTTGAGACACCCTGTAGAGCTGCAGCTTCTAATGAACATATTCTAAAGTTTTTGAGACACCCTGTAGAGCTGCAGCTTCTAATGAACATATTCTAATGTTTTTGAGACACCCTGTAGAGCTGCAGTTTCTAATTAACATATTCTAAAGTTTTTGAGACACCCTGTAGAGCTGCAGCTTCTAATGAACATATTCTAATGTTTTTGAGAGACCCTGTAGAGCAGTTGTTTCTACTGAACATTTTCTAATGTTTTTGAGATACCCTGTAGAGCTGCAGCTTCTAATGAACATATTCTAAAGTTTTTGAGACACCCTGTAGAGCTGCAGCTTCTAATAAACATATTCTAATGTTTTTGAGAGACCCTGTAGAGCAGTTGTTTCTACTGAACATATTCTAATGTTTTTGAGACACCCTGTAGAGCTGCAGCTTCTAATGAACATATTCTAAAGTTTTTGAGACACCCTGTAGAGCTGCAGCTTCTAATGAACATATTCTAATGTTTTTGAGAGACCCTGTAGAACAGTTGTTTCTACTGAACATATTCTAATGTTTTTGAGACACCCTGTAGAGCTGCAGTTTCAAATGAACATATTCTAATGTTTTTGAGACACCCTGTTGAGCTGCAGTTTCAAATGAACATATTCAAATGTTTTTGAGACACCCTGTTGAGCTGCAGTTTCAAATGAACTTATTCTAATGTTTAATACATTAAAGATAAAGGTCTGAGAATATAACAAATAGATGATGGTTATTGGACTCATTCAGAAAATCAACATTGAAACTTTCTTTATTTAAGAAACTTGACTAGCCAGCGTCTATGGCACGTTGAATACAGCAGTTTCCAATAGATCACTGAAGTTAAGCAACGACCAGTGGACACCCACAGTGTCCACGTAGTTTCGCGTCCTCGTGATGCTGGCTATTTTTCTGGCCTAATAACCCAGCCTGTGTGAGGTCAATGTGGGTAGCTGGTTTTCAAGTTTCCTTCGAATGGAGGGTGAAACCCCCGTCTTAAATGACCAACAGATGTTAAAGAGACGTTAAGCCAAATTTAAAAAAAAAAAAATGACTAATTTAATTTCATCTACAGCAATGTCTTCATTATTCGAAGTTCGAGATCCGAACCAAGCCGGACAATAGCAATCCTTTATGGTCGATCGTTCTTTCATTTCTCTGTTTATTCAATTGTTTGATATGTTTCAGAGTTTGAAGATATGAAGACTACCACTTGATGAAACTGTTTCATACTTTCATTGTGAAACAATTTAATGAATTCTATTTGAAATCAAAATGTCATTTGTTTTCATCTAGTTACGTACCTTCTCTAGAAGTAAATTACTTTAAATCAAATGTCATCTTGATGAGTAAAGTAATTTACTTTACATTATTGTCACTTAAAATCAGATTGTGACCGCCTTGATAGATTCAAACAGCTGGATTATAGAAATTACTATTTTAACAGTTAGTGTATTGTACGTTTTATCAACGTAGAAACTGATGATGTATGTCTGTGGCAGTGGCGTAGAGTCTAGAAAAATATTAGGATTGGAACTCCAAAATCTGGATCATAGAAACTGATGATGTATGTCTGTAGCAGTGGCGCGGCGTCTGGGGAAATATTACGATTGGAGATCCAAAATCTGGATCATCTTTGCAGGCGGAAATACCTTCGCTAGTTTCATGCGGTAGGCGAAAACCCATCGTATTCCTTCAAAAACTTGATTTTAAAAGGCTCAGGTATATTCAGTCCATACATATATTTCTCCTATAAGAAGGACCAGGTCGCGGAATTTTATGCCGGGATGGATGTGATTTTCAAGGCAAATGGTGCCAAAGTTCCTGAACATTGTATCATCCAACATCGGTTCTAGAATCAGAGAGGAGTGTCTGGCAAGCCTTTTTAATCAATTTTAACTCAACTGGAGAGGTTATGAAACGTTTTTCACGGCCATGCCTCTATTGCGTATGTACAACCGTCCAAAATGAACCTATGATGGCTAATAAAAAGGAGAGATTTAAAAAATTTAATTATATTTGAAAAGTGTTGCCGGACACTCCTCCCCAAAGAGAAAGTCAGTACTTATTTCCCCCACTAAGCCACATAGCTTTTATTTACCTTGTTCATCCTGGGAGAGTCCATCTTTATACATATCTTTCCTGATAGGTCCACGTTCTGTGAGTAGAGTAACTATGGACCTAAATTACTAGTAAATGCAACAATAAAGTTTAAGGTAGAAGCACTCTCCGAAAGAGCCACCACTGATCCGTACACTTAACTTTAATGATTCATTTTCTATCCCAGACAATAATTCAATAATATAGTTTGAATTGGAGGCACCCTCTGAACGAGCCACCACTGATCCGTACACTTAACTTTAATGATTCATTTTCTATGCCAGACTATAATTCAATAATATAGTTTGAATTGGAGGCACCCTCTGAACGAGCCACCACTGATCCGTACACTTAACTTTAATGATTCATT
>CM022884.1:12685163-12709217 GCA_012654025.1 Pachypsylla venusta
GATTTTTTTTTATTCGATTTTTGGATTCTACGTACCTTGAAACGTATAATATCAAATTTTGAGGGAGGGTTTTTTTTTTTTTTTTTCGTGACGATTCCAAAGGTTCATTATTGAAAATAATAAACCAAAATGTATTTAAGTCAGGGGAGATTATGTTACAAAATAAAGTGGGTTTTTGTTATCCTTTTTCATCTAGGCTAGGCGGAGTCCTGAATGCAGCAATAGTTTTTCTGAATGGTGCAAGAGTTTTTAGGGATAAGCGACTTCATGAGAAGATCAAGTTTGTTTATTTCATCAATATAAGCGTTAAGATGGACTTTCTCTAAACCAGAGAGGTTAGGAAATGTTTTGATCGGCCATGCCTCCATGATGAAATTGTGTTGTGTTTTCCAAATTGTGTTCTCCACACAACTCTTTCATTTGTTGCGGATTTCCATTTTACTTCAACCCTCTTCCGGATATCGATAATGTACTAATTATCGATATCTAATTATACGATCTGTGTCCGACCTCCCGTAAAATATAACCAGCAGGAGATATATTTTTTCTCTCATAAATCCACCACTGACATAACCCCTTCCACACCTGGCGCAATTATGATATTCTACATTCAAAATTTGAATATTGCCCATTGCAAGAAGCTAATCATGATTGAAATAATCAATCTCTCCATTTCAAAACTTTTCAATTGCCATAAACTATCAAATTCGGCAATATGTCTGTTCTAGTTGTACACTATTGAACACAGTAGACGGATTCAAGCCCACCGAGAGGGGGGACTGGGGGGGAATCCTCCCGGGCCCAGTGCTTTTGGAGGGGCCCGGAATTGAAAGGTGCTAGGAAAAAAAAAAGTTTTAAAGCTTTTACCACCTCGATTACCAACTTAGTTTATACAGTTTAAAACTTGATTTGTTAATTTAATTAGTTTATATTATACATCATGGATACTCATATTTAATGTTTAGTTTATATGCTTTTGAAGAACAGAAAACTTTTCAGTCCTGGGACCGGATTTTCTCTTGGCGGCACTGGACAGATTTCATTATGCACACCCCCATGGGTATTTTCTTTGGTTGTGGTTCGAAATAAGAGAGGTTATATACGCTCTGTTTACCAATATAAGCAAGAGGCAAGATTGTCTCTATGGCAGGACGTATTGCTATCATCATCTTCAAACGCAACTGCACTGTTTCAAATTCAATTCAAGATATGTTTTGTCTCCCGTATCAGAAAAAATCGTCTGCCAATAAGTTTCTCTACAAAACTCCTAGGGAGCATTCACACTAAGCAGTGACAGTGATTCCCGCTGATCGAGAGATCACAGTGGAGCACTGTCACTGCCACGTGCGGGTATGAAAATGTTCCTTCAACTGCCTGGAAGAATATCCTTTATACCGGTAATTATATTTTTATAAAATGTTATCTCGGATGGTCAGTGTAGCTGTCCAAATGGGGCCCCTATTGACGAAGTTACGCCACTGCTCATCCTAGAAATACATCAGATGATGAATATAATTGGAAATCAATAAAAACTCGATAGAGATACAACTGAGATTGTGAAAACAATGGATACTAACAACCAATCATATTATGTATTGTTTGGTACCTAATTATTGAAGAAATAATATACAGGGTGAAATATAGACCTCACTCAGTACTCATGATAATATCTTATTAACAATCTTCATTTTAAATCTAGGTATAATGTTTGGAAACAAACGAGTATATTATTTTGTAATTTTCACTTCAAAATAATAATTAAGCCAGCGTCCAGTTCCCGTTCGATCACCGAAGTTAAGCAACGTCCAGCGAGCTTTTATCAAGTGGGTGTCCACCTAGGTATGCTGGCTATTTTTCTGGCCTAATACAAGCTAGGTGAGGTCAATGTGGGTAGCTGGTTTGTAAGTTTCCAGCGAATGGAGGGTAAAACCTCAGCCTCGAATGACCAATAAATTTTAAAGAGAAGTAAAACAAGAAAAATATAAGATATTATTGGTCAACAATGTATACAGAAATCTAACATTTACTAGCTGTTTTCCCGTGCTTCGCTACGGTTACGAAATTTGGATTTTTGGTGGAACCGACCCCCCACAGTGGACAGGGCTCCTATTTAAAAAAATCAATATTTTACTCAAGAATATTACTTTTTGCACTGCGGAATACTTGCTCTCACTTGAACTTTCGATTTTTTTCCTTTCTTATTACGCACCTGCATAATAAAAGTGATCTGTATGCATTTCAAGTGTCTAGGTTTAGCCATCGTGGAGTTACGTTGATTATCAGTCAGTTAGTCAGTCAGTATACCAACTGGGCTTCGCGTGTTATACGTATAGACAATAGCTACGCGTACCCGAACTTCTTGTCGAGAAAATGAGAGATGAGGTTTTTCATGAGGAATCCAAATGTTCATGTACTGTTGTTAGATAGACTATGATGGCACCCTATATATAACCTAACAGTTTATCTATGTCGACACTCGACACGGAACAATGTCCATTTTAATAACATAGCTAACTTTGTAATGTTTGCGGTCATTGCAAACCAAACTAAACCAAAAACTACACAAAGAAAATATGAATTTCAAAATAAAAAAATACCAATTATTTTAAATGTAGAGAGAATAGATACCTGAGTGAACAAACCAAGCGAAGTCTGTCAAATGTTTTTGATGAAACTTAAATTAGGCAAATGTAGAAGGAATAGATAACTGAGTGACTAAACGCAGTGAGGTCCAATTTGTTTGACGATAACTGTCAAATGTTTTTGATGAAACTTAAATTGGGCAAGTGTAGAAGGAATCGATAACTGAGTGACTAAGCGCAGTGAGGTCCAATTTGTTTGACGATAACTGATAATAAAAATGCTTTTGATGAAACTTGAATTGGGCAAATGTAGAGAGAATAGATAATCTGCACAGCGAATACAAGTGGGACAAAATTGCCAATATGATTAGAAAAATTATGAGAGTCAAAGAAAGAAACGGAAGGAGAGCCCAAAGATAATAATATATTGTGACCGTAAACATAGGCCCCCCAAGGTCATATCATAAGTCGGTACCGGGGGACCGATGTCTTAGCCAAGAGGATAGGTTTTTAGTGGGTCGGTGAAGCTCTTTTAATCATATAGAACATCTTAAACAGCACTATCCCCACACTCCTTACTAAGGCTCCCTTAGTGGGCGTCTTTATAAAGATTTTCCCTCCTCTAAAAAAAAAGATAACTGAGTGACGAAACGAAGTGAGGTCCAATTTGTTTGACGATAACTGTCAAATGTATTTGATGAAAGTTAAAATGGGCAAATGTAGAAGGAATAGATAACTGAGTGACTAAACGAAGTGAGGTCCAATTTGTTTTACGATAACTGTCAAATGAGGAATACTAGCAGTTGTGTGAACTGTAGATCCTACTCAAATGGTTTCAGAACAAAATAAGGAAAACTAGCAGTTGTGTGAACTGTAGATCCTATAATCAAATGGTTTCTGAACAAAATAAGGAATACTTAGCAGTTGTGTGAACTGTAGATCCTACTCAAAGGATTTTAGAAAAAAAAATAAGGAATACTAGCAGTTGTGTGAACTGTAGATCCCACTCAAATGATTTCAAAAAAAATAAGGAAAACTAGCAGTTGTGTGAACTGTAGATCCTACACAAATGATTTTAGAAAGAAATAAAGAAAACTAGCAGTTGTGTGAACTGTAGATCCTAATCAAATGGTTTCAGAAAAAAATAAGGAATACTAGCAGTTGTGTGAACAGTAGATCCTACTCAAATGGTTTCAGAACAAAATAAGGAAAACTAGCAGTTGTGTGAACTGTGGATCCTAATCAAATGGTTTCAGAAAAAAATAATGGCAGTTGTGTGAATTGTAGATCCTACTCAAATGGTTTCAGAACAAAATAAGGAAAACTGGCAGTTGTGCAAACTGTAGATCCTATAATCAAATGGTTTCTGAACAAAATAAGGAATACTTAGTGTGAACTGTAGATCCTACTCAAATGATTTTAGAAAAAAATAAGGAATACTAGCAGTTGTGTGAACTGTAGATCCTACTCAAATGATTTCAGAAAAAAATAAGGAATACTAGCAGTTGTGTGAACTGTAGATCCTACTCAAATGATTTCAGAAAAAAATAAGAAAAACTAGCAGTTGTGTGAACTGTAGATCCTAATCAAATGGTTTCAGAAAAAAATAAGGAATACTAGCAGTTGTGTGAACTGTAGATCCTACTCAAATGGTTTCAGAACAAAATAAGGAAAATGGCAGTTGCGTGAACTGTAGATCCTAATCAAATGGTTTCAGAACAAAATAAGGAAAACTAGCAGTTGTGTGAACTGTAGATCCTAATCAAATGATTTCAGAACAAAATAAGGAAAATGGCAGTTGCGTGAACTGTAGATCCTAATCAAATGGTTTCAGAACAAAATAAGGAAAACTGGCAGTTGTGTGAACTAAATATCCTACTCAGTTAGAACCCACAAATTCTGTTAACATAATACAAATTTCCATACCAACAAGCTTCATCAAAATCAGACATGGCGTCCGAGTCTATCGATACAAACTAGATCTAACTTTATTCGATCAATAATTTAATCAAATAAAGTAGTATCGGCAGTTCTACAAATTAAGTAGTAAACCTGTTTTATATGTCAGATGTCAATAGTAGGCAAGTGTAGATCTTTGGAAAATAGGTCTCAGATGCAGTAGAATGTCAGGCTTGCACATCGTTTCATGTCTACTTTCACACCTAGAAATAATAAATCCATGCATAATTTACAGAATTGTGTGTGTATGTTTATCAGAATTAGAAAATGTCAAACCGTTTTCGAGTTACGACCAAAATTCCAATTTATTGAACAATGTTGGCAAGTCACAGTTCGACAACATATCAACTCAAAGCGAGGAATTTTTAAGAGGCCCTTCAATCAGTAAGTTAGGATTTTGCAAAATTATGACCAGCCAATTAAGACTTATAAGTTTGAATATTCATCATCATACTCTAAAGGCTACGCCTTGTTGAGATCCCCATACTTGTCTATCGAATGCTTTCCTCTTTAACTTTCCATAAGATTGGCAGTTCATTATTTTACAGATGTCTTTGAAAAAAGATTCTCTAGGACGTCTTCTTGGTCTTTTGTCCATCACTTTTTCTTCAAAGATATTGGTAAGGAACTCATTGTGTCTCAGAATATGTCCTACGAGGGTGAGTTTCGCTTCATTATAGATTCTATCAGATATCTTCTCTCTTTAACTTCTGCTAATACTCTCTGGTTCGACTTTTTCTCTATCCATTTTGTCTTCGTAATCTCCACATCCACACTTCTGCCGCTTCTAGTCTTTTTTTTCATACTTCCCTATTGTCCATAGGTCAAAACTCTCCAAACAAAGGTCTTAATGAATGTTTTTCTTGTTTCCAGTTTTAGATGTTTGCTGGTAAGGAGGTTGTATTTTTTTTAAAAAATGCTTGCTTAGCCATCATTATCCTTCCTTTCACATCGAATATTATAGATCTAATAATTATGGACGAAGTACGAAGAAATATTAACTGGAAGGCCAAACACCCGATGGCCAGATGAAATTTACAAGACGACGAGACTCAAGTTGCAATTCACAGCAATCGATCACTGTTTATAGAAACTAATGGAGCAGACCTTTATACAGTAGTGGAGATGTTTGGTTGTTTATGATAATGATAATAAGGAATTTTATTTGTGTTAGCATAAGAAAGATTGGAATCAATTTTCATTTAGAAAAATCCGCTGTATCCTACCGCTTGAACCGCCCGGGCCAACATTATGAACCCGGCTAACTTGGTCGGTATTCCACCAAAAATATCTCAGAAATCAGAATTTAATAGTGCTTATAATTTTAAATTTTGGTGTGTAATTGAATTTAGTGACAAGCAATAATATCTTTTGAGGTACTCTCGTATTAATAATTTCTGTTTCTCTCAAAGTGTACAAGGTGGTAAGAGAATAATTCTTTGTTTTATTAGACAAGTATTTGTTGTGTGAATGTGTTTTTTCAGGTATTTTTTGGTTACAACTTTAGGAGATAGAGGAAAGTATGATGGAAATGGACACCCGAAAACCATAGGCTAGCGAGTGTTCGTGCCCTCGTGATGCTGTCTATTTTTTTTTGGCCCAACCTAGGGTGGGTGAGGTCAATGTGGGTAGCTGGTTTGCAAGTTTCCAGCGAATGGAATGTAAAACCCCCGTCTCGAATGATCAATAGATGAAAAAGAGACGTTAAGCCAAAAAAAATGAAAATAATATTTTTATTAATTAATAAGGATAATTACTTTATTATTATTTATCTTAAATCAATTATTATCCTTAAGAAAAGATTCAATCAGTTGCTAGTAATAGAAGCTGTTGAACAATAGAGAATAGAAAAAGAAAATTGAACTAATGAACAGAACACACTCAATAATCTATCCAATTTATAAGCAAAAATACTAGTAACAGCCTCAGTAGCTCAGTTAGTTGAGGCGGTAGATTCGTAAAAAAGAGACTGATGTTTTGAATCTAACTATATGCCCGCCTTATCAAAATACTGATAACAAAAGATCTAAATAAAGGTCGCACTAACACAAGAAAATTTTCTAACGGTTGTCGGGGAAAAAAAGTATGCATGCGATGAACAATACATAAAAAAATCAGATTAACAAACACACCCAAAAATTCTACGAGAGTTCAGTAGACCCTCGATTATCCTCAGATCCACATCACTAATTGGGATCAGGGTTACTTAGGATGAGGTTATGTAGAAACGTTGCGATAATCTTTCCATATGCAACAATTAATATAATGTAAAATTCGAGATCCCTCTTTTTTCCTAAAAAAATCTCACTTTCTTTTCTTTCTGCAACTGAATGCGACATCAAAATCCTTTAAGGATTCGCTTATAGATGACACTGATGGTTTTGAAGTTTCCAAGTCAAGTATATCATCATATGTTTCTTTATCAAAAAAACAATGTACTCTGAAAATTAAAATTTTCAGGGGGACGATGTGAAAAAAATTGGTCAATAGGAATTCCTTCGATTCATTTTTTTTTTTTTTTTTTTTATGATCGAATCCAAATGTTCTTTATTGGAAATAAGAAACCCAAACGGACATATATACAATATATACATAAAAAGCGATATAACTAATTCCTAGGAGTAATTAGTATAAAACACCCAACTTGTAAATTCTACAGACCAATTCATTGAACCAGTACATGACTCAACACATTATCTTCATTAGGCAAGTACTTGATCTTCAAATAAAGAAATTATAATCAAGCATAGAACTGATTTTTAAAAACAAGAAGGTGGATACTATTAGCGCCACCAAGACGAATTCTATGTAGGTCAGACAAGAAATGGAGAGAATGAAAAGAAAATTATTTCCACACATTACGCAATGTGAAAATATATTAGACGCCATCGAGGTAGGCGCTAGGAGAGAATCTAATTGTTAATAGATTAAGATAAATAGAATAATAGGACAACCAAGTGATATGAAAAGAAAATGAACAACAATGTAAAAGTAGAGGGAGATCTTATGTGTGACAATCAACAAGATGGATTAGAACACTGCGAACACAGAAACAGTGGTGATATATAGAATAATAGGACAACCAAGTGATATGAAAAGAAAATGAAAAACAATGTAAAAGAAGGGGGAGATCTTATGTGTGACAATCAACAAGATGGATTAGAACACTGTGAACACAGAAACAGTGGTGATATATAGAATAATAGGACAACCAAGTGATATGAAAAGAAAATGAACAACAATGTAAAAGTAGAACACAGAAACAGTGGCGATATATAGAATAATAGGACAACCAAGTGATATGAAAAGAAAATGAACAACAATGTAAAAGTAGAGGGAGATCTTATGTGTGACAATGAACAAGATGGATTAGAACACTGCGAACACAGAAACAGTGGTGATATATAGAATAATAAGACAACCAAGTGATATGAAAAGAAAATGAACAACAATGTAAAAGTAGAGGGAGATCTTATGTGTGACTATCAACAAGATGAATTAGAACACTGCGAACACAGAAAGAGTGGTGATATATAGAATACTAGGACAACCAAGTGATATGAAAAGAAAATGAACAACAATGTAAAAGTAGAGGGAGATCTTATGTGTGACTATCAACAAGATGAATTAGAACACTGCGAACTCAGAAAGAGTGGTGATATATAGAATACTAGGACAACCAAGTGATATGAAAAGAAAATGAACAACAATGTAAAAGTAGAGGGAGATCTTATGTGTGACTATCAACAAGATGAATTAGAATACTGCGAACACAGAAACAGTGGTGATATTTAGAACAGCACAGAACACAGGCATATTAATAGAGAACAGAACTGAAGTCAGGCGTAGTCCTAACCGCAAATTCATACGCCCAACAATTTCAGGAAGAACAGGATGATTTAGATTGAAGATGGTCCTGCATCGCACTCGCTTTTATACTATTCATAGACGCAAGCAAATATTCACAAAAACAATTGTGTATCTTTTCATGTTCCTAAAATTAATTGGGATTTATCCCTAATAGAAAATATCGAAATCCTGGACAGAAAAAGAACCCTATAATTCATATACATTAAACAAAGTCTTCGGAATGTGCCGGAAGGACTTAATATCTTGCAAACAATCAAAAAATAGAGAGCTGAAATCAGAGATACTCGTAGGTTTTTAAAATATAATAAGGTACTTTTTGTGTGTATGTGGTGCTAAGTACTCAGACTCCCCATTATCAGCAGGATGAACTTGGCTTTCTTAATTTAATAAGGAAATCCCTTTCTGGATAGCTTCTGTGAAAAGAAAACATCAATAAAATTATTTAGCTATTTAAAATTATTTAGCTATTAAAGCATCAATAAAATTATTTAGCTGCATAACATATTTTACTAACTTTTTTGGTCCTAAAATACACTAAGAATTTTGAAACCGTAAAGTCCGACAACGGCTAAATATCTGGCAAACGGCGAACGATAAAGAACCGCACCGCAACTTGGGGTGTGTTTCGGGTGCGTTAAGTTGGCTGGACTTAAAAAAGATATCAAAGTGGGGTAAAGTGCAATGCTATGATATGCACTCGATATGCACCGAAAAAAAATCGATTTGCGCCGACACCGTTTTCGAGTTATAAGGCTTTGAAGTGGGTCCAGCCAACTTAACGCACCCGTGTGTTTCTATAAGATTGCTCTGAGTGAAAGCGTAACATACATACATACACACATACATACAGACAGAGTTACTTTCGCATTTATATATTACTAGCAGAATACGCCCGCTTCGCTTGGCGCCTTAGAGGCATGGCCGTTTATAGTTCCAACCCCCTCTTTTTCGCGATAAAAAGTAGCCTATGTCCTTTCCTAATGTTTAGTCTATCTCCGTACCAAGTTTCATCAAAATCGGTTCAGTAGTTTAAGCGTGAAAGCGTAACCTGCGTAACATACATACATACACACATACATACAGACAGACAGAGTTACTTTCGCATTTATATATTAGTATGGATATGGATATTGGTATGGATTTATTGCATAAATATAGATTGAGATATAAGGAAAAAAACATAATTAGAATCTAGTGGGAGTCCCATTTGAACACGTGTGTGTAATGTGTATTTGTTTTTCCTTGCGTATGTACGAAGGAGTAACTATCTTTTCATGAGGAAAAGTAAATCATAATTATTATGGTGAAAATTTACTTGAGGGAACATCGTCCAGAAAGCAACTTTTTCTTTTTTTTTCTGTGTTTGTAACACATTTTGTGTGACTGAGTCATTATACACGGTGTCCCATTTTAAGTGACCACCTCAATTTATTCCGAAACTGTTTTAGTCACAAAAAAATTATTCTGGCGAAATGTTCATAAATAAGAGAGGGACGTATTATTATGATGACCTTGGCTGACTTATCAATGTTGTCCTTCAAGGTCAGATGAAGGTCAACTTCATTTTCTTAAATGAGACGACCTGAATTTTATTACATTTTCGGATTCCCCTTTCATTCTACGTTTATTTGACTATTGACTTCATGTTTTCGTTAAACTTTTTTGCGCCAAATTTTGGAATGTTTTTTGGTCTAACATACCCGTGTGACATATTGAATGAAAACTCTCGCCATTTCCTATAACATGGTTTCCTTTTTTCACTTGTTTGTTCACTTTATAAAAAAATCACTCTTGCAATGCATTTCAATTACCACACGGGTATGTCAGACCAAAAAACATTCCCAAAATTGGCGCAAAAAGTTCAACGAAAAAATGAAGTGAATAGTCAAATGTACGTAGAATTAAAAGGGGAATCCGAAAATCTAATAAAATTCAGGTCGTCTCATTTAAGAAAATGAAGTTGACCTTCATCTGACCTTGGAGGACAACCTTGATATGTCAGCCAAGGTCATCATAATAATACGTCCCTCTCTCATTTATGAACGGTCAGAATATTTTTTTTTTGTCACTCCAACAGTTTCGGAATAAATTGAGGTGGTCACTTAAAATGGGACACCTTGTATAGCAGTGACTGACATGGTACTGGGGACCATGTCAATTATCAGCTGCCACGTTTTTTCTTCGAGAAGAACCCCTCTAAATAATGCTGTCCCGTTTTTTTCCTCGAGAAGAACCCCTCTAAATAATTCTATCCCATTTTTTTCCTCGAGAAGTATCCCTCTAAATAATGCTGCCCCGATTTTTACTTGAGAAGAATCCCTCTAAATAATTCTGCCCCGTTTTTAATGTCGCTCAATTTTTTTCCCCTCGAGAAGAGTCCCTCTAAATAATGTTGCCCCGTATTTTCCGACGCACCGTTGAGGATAAACACTATTAAGGTCCAAACTGCAGAATAAATCTAATGTTTTTTAAAATCCTTCAGCGGCTGTTGAAACTATGAGCTTCAAAGTTTCAACAGCCGCTGCGCTGTTTTACTCAGATATAGGGTTACAGGCGTCAAAAGCGGGCAGGACGGCTGCTTTTGAAGATAAAGAAAAATGTCCCACTTTTTCTAAGTTACACAAGAATACTCTTTAAATGTGTCAAATCACCCGTATAAAAATAAGGTGCGCAGAGATGAAGTTAGTGTGGGTTGAAGGTATATTTCAGAGTGCAGAGTTCTGAAAATTATAGGCAGTAGTTGTAAGTTTATGACAACAATAATTTACAAACCACTGTATTGCACTTATGTAGAACTCCCGAATGCCTACTTTTATATCTCATGCGAAATGTCCTAATTTTGAAAAAAAAAATATCTGGTAACCCTACTCGGCTATGATTATTTCCCCCAATGTGGAACCTCTGTTTAATGATTCTAAAAATATCCTATATTCTAGTAATATTGTTCTTTTGCCTGTTACGCCCAATTGACATTTCATAGAATATTATTGTAATAGCAAAATCAACTTACACAGCACAGAGAAAAGAAAACCTCTTAGAATTTATATGCCTCAGGCTAACACGTATTTGACATACACTAACCCTGACTAGTGACTGACTCAGTCACTACGTTCGGTTCCTATTATTATTATTGTATATACAATTTTTTTTTATTACCTATTATTCTTATTTCTGTACCCATTTCACAATAAATGTTTCTGTTGTTGTATTTTCAGTTGGTGTTCACACAAAATGGCGTAGTCCATTCATACAGTTATCTTATTTTATATCTGCTACTGGGGACCCGGTTCTGCAACCCTTTTCAAAAAATAAAAGATTTTTGAAGTTATACTTCTTTAGGCGAGTTATGTAAAAGTGATGAGAGTGAAATTTTAAGATGCGCACGCATCTGTAACAAAAAATTATCAGTGTAACAAAAAATTATCACCGCATCAGTGTAACACAAAATTAACACAGATGAAGTTAGTTATGAAAAAATGATGAAGATGGGGTTAGTTATGAAAAAATAATGATATTTAAATTTAAATATTGTATTTTCTCATTCTATATCCATAGAACATCGTGGCTCAGTGACAAGGCCTCTATTTCATAGTTGGTAGGTTCTGAGTTCACTCCCGGGTGGAGTAGTATGTTTTTTGAAATATTAATAAATTTATTTTTAAAAAGAAGTATAATTTATCACGCGCGTACATAAGTACACGCACCCATTGCAAAAAAAACTCGCTTTTTTATTGGCCGCCATGGATCCATTTTGGACGGTGCTACATACGCAATAGAGGCATGGCCGTAAAAACGTTTCCTCCTAACCTCTCTAATTGGGTTAAAATTGGTTAAATTCAAAGGGTTTCCAACACTCCTCCCCGGTTGCACAATCCTGGGGACCCTATGTTAATCTTTTCAGATATATTAATTTCAAACAATACGCACCAAAAATACTATTTATGAAGCCACAAATGAATGAATATATGGAAAGATGTGTGCTATGCAATCAGATAAGTAACTCTATGGCTGCCTTCAAACAACCTTCAATACAAAACTTATTTAAATTTACTTACTGCTAGGCTTGAAAAGGCAGCCGGGGCCAAAACCTATGTCGTGCCATACTGATCTATCCTGGGCAAGTTATTCCCAGTTTCGAAAATAATCGCGGGTGGTTTATTTTCTCTTTAAAATTTATGGACTTTAATCCCGGAAAATCTGCAAATTGACTAAACTGATGATGAATCGAATGATTCAAAACTAGTTTCTTTAAAAATATTTTACATTGTGTTTTTGGTAAGCGTTTTGTTTTAATTTAATTTAAAAGCTAAAGAAAATAGTTTCGTTATAGTTGACTGGGGTCTACAATTTACAGAACTACTAAACACAATTATTGTAATCAAAATCTAAAAGAACTACAATCTCTAATGAGAGATCTAAAATGAACAACATATATTATAAATCTGCTTCTAGCATTTAAAAGAAGAAGACGCGCAATGAAGACATTCCTCATTCCCCTGTATTCATTAACAAATCAATGTTGACATTGTGATTCAATCCACATTGATTGATGCATGGATTCTACAACCGGAATTGAGCGATTCAGTTATCTCTTTTATATATTGATTTATTTGTAATCAGATAGAACGAAGAAGAAGAAGAAGAATATAAATCTATTCACTTGAAATAATTAGCGGAACTATTGATGATTCAAAATAGAATCTGGTTTTGTGCTACTCTTGTGGTCAAAAGGTCTATCAAGATCAGGTTTGATCACTTAGACAGCAAAAATGGAGATTACATTTACACGGAACTTTAGATGATCACCTGCCACGGAAGGGTACCGCTAAACAGAGTAGAAACAGAACAGAAGGTTGTGGCATGGAAGAATTAAGGAAGGCGACGCCGACCCCAAATTGAATTGGAAAAAGAGATAGATGTAGGGATGGGATTTTCGACTCACATAGGTGATTTGACATGACTTGACTCGACTGACCAATATGAGTCGACTCTCAATCTCGACTCTTATCGAGTGACAATTTTCAAAAACGCCTTATTTGATTAGAAAGATATAATAAAACCAATTGACAAAAGGGGCATCTACCAAATAAACGTCCCCAACTTCGGTGAATACATTAAAAAGACATCACAATCAATCATCACCAGAATAAAAGAACATTTTCCTTCAGTAAACAACAAACACCCGGAAAAATATTTCTCCCGTTTATTATCTTTATCAGTCAACAAAAAAAGCTACTCGTAAGTCGACTCTTTGAAGAGTCGACTCATTTCAAAAAGATGATGCGACTCGTGAGTGAGTCGAGTTGTGAGTCGACTCATGACTCGACTCGTGGATGACTAGCCCATCCCTAGATAGATGATGCCCCACGTCGGATTAGTGGTGAAGTAGCGACTTCATCGACCAACGGTGTTCTACTGTGGCCGTCAGTCTAACCAGAGCTCTACACTTATTTCCTTATAATCTTTCTTCTATTGGTAGTATAATATTTTCCCCTCTTTTATATTACCATCAACCACTTCCTTGTACCTTAATTTACTAGCTTATACAAATATGAACCATTTACTAGCTTATACAAATATGAACCTTAATTTACTAGCTTATACAAATATGAGGCCATCATTTATACAAATATGAACCTTTGGAATCGTCACGAAAAAAGAAATTAGGTTCCTCAATTTTTGTTTAAACCTACTGAAATATATTTTCGCATTATTTATAAGTTACAATCTAGCTTAGGTTGGACCTTCATTTACACAAAATTGTAAAAATAAATCAATGAATGAAAATATTTATTGATTTATTTTTAAATTTTGGTCACATTTTTGTGCTCAATATTTTGACACCAAAAAGCCCGATCCTAGTCTTTCTGATAGTATAATAATCTGCCCCCCACAAGAATCCTCGTGTAGCTTTTATTAATATATTTTATGCCACTAACAACTGCTGTCCACACAATTCATAATCATAGCATAGCTTTCTCCAATTCCTCTTTTATTGGTTAACTCATTTCTTTGATTGTAAAATTTTCTCATTTTGTTTCCGAAATAAGCACACATACTTTATTGAGGAGTTGATGATAGGTTTTCTGTGGTCAACTGTGATTGCGCCAAAATTTATTTTTTGAAGATTCTCTTTAGAGTTGTATTATTGATTTTATTCTACTGAATGGTTGATTGATAGGCAATAACATATTCACAATAACATAATATGGAATTCATTCAAAACTTCAAACCAACGTAATTTTATTTATCATATTATTTGAACCCGGAAATTTTTTAATAAAATAGTAAAGTAAAATGCAATTGATTCATACGTAGATGAATTGATTACACTGTTCACTCTAATATCTTGGACTGAGTTCAAAAAGTGTGTCTTTCCAATTTTTATTTTCCGTCATTACCATTTGATGTTGAAGTTATCAATCGGGGTTTCTCCTAACTCTGGTTAGGAACTAACCTAACTTTAACTAAACTCCAAATAATTTAACTTTGAATTGATTACATTGAAACTCGAAAAAAACATAACTTTAATTAGGACTGGAATACTGCTAACCAAGGACGATTTTCTTAACGTTCAGTGTAGTTATTAAATTGAATCATAAAATTTAGAAGTTGCTAATGCTGTATGTAATTAACAAACTCAATTTTCAATTTGTTAAGTTCATGATAATTTTTATCGATGAGATTCCAAAGATTCACTAGCCAGCGTCTATGGCACGTTTAACACAACAGTTCCCGTTAGAACACTAACGTTAAGCAACGTCCAGTGAGGTTGTACCATGTGGGTGAAATCTGGGTGGCATCTCATGCTGGGTGACATCAATGTGGGCAGCTGGTTTGCAATATTCAATCGAATGGACAGTAAAACCCCGGCTCGAATGACAAATAGATGTAAGAGACGTTAAGCCAAAAGAAAGAAAAAAAATCAATATTGAAAATGATATCAAAATTGATTTAGCAAGCCCTAATAATTTTTAAACGCACCTATTTTACATTTCTTTCCTCTCAGAATTCCAGGTACTGCGTCCACTAGTTATAATAAATATGTAGTGGAACTAAATATTTTATATTTTCCAATAATATTTAGTTAAAAGAATAAACCTGATTCCACATTCTTTGACTAAACCAAATGTACTGACAATGATCATTTTTCATTGAAGAATTCTACCATTCATCTTATCCATTGCTGAGAATATTTCTCAAGTTTTCATCATTTTTTTAATTAAATCATAATATGATTCACATTTTGTGACATACTTTCGTCAGGGTATGGAAATTGTTTTGTGGTCATCTCAGAGAGGAAAGTTGCGTAATTTTAGTGGTCAAGACAAGATTTTCAGCCAACGTCAATGGTAACTTGAATACACCAGTTCCCGTAAGATCACCAAAGGAAAGTCCTCTAAGGTATTTCTTAGTGTGTAACATTCTACTGATGTGTAGACTATTTCCGACCAAACCTAGGCTGGGTGGGGTCCATGTGAGTAGCTTCCAGCGAATGGAGTATAAAACCCCTATCTCGAATGAGCCAGCGTCTATGGCACGTTGAATACACCAGTTCCCGTTAGATCACTGAAGTTAAGCAACGTCCAGGGAGGTTGTTCTATGTGGGTGTTCACGCTAGTTCGCGGCCTCGTGATGTTGGCTATTTTCGGCCCAGGCTGCGTGAGGTCAATGTGGGTAGCTGATTTGCAAGCTTCCAGCGACTGGAGTGTAAAACCCCCATCTCGAATAACCTCAGAGGTAAGACAAAAAAAGACAAACATATCAAAACTTTTTTTGTCCCTATCGAAAAAGAAATAAAAATTTAGTGATTTGTCTTATCTGTACCTAGATTCTACGCTTAACCAACGTCAAATTACATTGTAGATACGTCAGCCAGTATAGCAACTGGATTCTTCGTTTAATAAGTATAGACTCTTACCCGGGAGCTGAAAGAAGCCCTCTCTGCTAAAATTTATCTGGACATGTCCAATAAACCTCAGGTTAGGCTTTTTTGAATTATAAAGTTCCAAGCCTAAATTCTCTACCAATAAAGTGACCCGAATTATAAAATATCATGTTAGTCTTGTTGATGTTTGAAAGAAAGGGTCATCGCACTGTATACAAGGAAACAATGGGGCATTCCCACTTTTTTCAAAAACACTTTATTTAAATATTTTAGAACTCGCTGATTACGATAATGCTCTCAGATTTTAGTTTTAGAGCCGAAATCACTGAGAAATTTTGAAAATTAGAAAATTTGAAACGGCGTAATTTTCGCGGGTCGTCATTTTTTATCGAAGTGACGACATCAACACGTAAACAAAACATTTCCAGATTTATCAAAAGTCTTGTGATAAGAAATAATAATTACTTAGTCAATAATTATTTAATTAGAACTCATAATATCAGTTACAAGCATTTCTAAACTATGTGATAAGAAATAATAATTATTTAGTCAATAATTATTTAATTATTATTTAATTAGAACTCATAATATTAGATAGAAGTGATTCTAAAATAACTAGCTGTGAAAGCCATTCTTATTTCCCGTAATTTTCTTTTGTATTTCTGCATAAAATTAATATTATTATTGGTACCAGTGATGTATTATGTAGCTAGGAATGCTTTTTCCTTGGTCAACCAACCTTAGTGGGCATAAGCTGGACTTTGGTTAGGTTGCCTTAGCGTTAGGTTTGAATTTGCTTAAACCTAGGTTACAGCCAAAAAAAGACTAGGTGAGCCCCCAGGACTCGTAGAGCGAGGCGGCTGACTTAGCTACAAGGCAGTCTAACCTACGTTCAGCTTATGTACAGCTTAAGGGAGTGAGACCCTGCATATCGGTATAGGGGTCAAAGCTGGGTTTTTAAAATTGTCCTAAGATAATTGTTTATCTGGAACCCTATATCAAAATATCGCAAAGCATCTGGGAGGCATTTTTTTAATCAGAATTTCAGTTTTAAATACGGGTGGAGGGTAACATTTTGACTCAAGTCAGAGTTTGAAATTAAGTAGATTTCCTGAAAGTGCTCTGGTAGGTTTTTTTTGGTTAGAAAATCTCCAGAATGCCGATCCTCCGACTCTGGGTCGTGTTATCGACCCAAAAGCAATAGCGTCTTTCATACTGAAATTCTGCTAAATCCAAAAAATGGACAAAAGATTTATTTGATTTGAACTAAGCTATCAAAATATAATTAGTTAGACGCCAAGGTATGACCAAAGATCATGAGTATGATTCTTTTTCAAGGGTAAATATGTATTTTAGGGTAACTTTTCAAAAATGGTTAAAAAAAGAGAGGCATGGCCGTAAAAACTTTTCCTAAACTCTCTAATTGGGTTAAGGGATCCGTAACAGACATTGGCTTAAAAAATCGAGAGGTTAGGAAACGTTTTTACGGTCATGCCTCTCTTTTTATTTTTCGACCATATTTGAAAAGTTACCCTAAAACACATATTTACCCACTTTGTTGTGACGTTCTTTGCGACGCGCATCATATAGCTACTCATTCGGACCTCACAGAAGCTGAATATGCACCAAGAAACATGAAGAAACCAATACTGTAGTAGTATCGTACTACGTATTCAGTCCAAGATGTTGGGGTGTGAACATGCGGTCACTCATCAAACACTGACCATACCCTCCGCTGCTCAACTTCAGTTGTCGGCTGGGAACTGATGTACTCAAAACCCAACGTGGTATAGGCGTTGGTGATGTTAAAACATATTGCAATTTAGAAGAAGAAAAAAAATCAAATATTTTGGTGTTTAAAAAAGCTGTGTTTTGCCTCTCTACACAATGTAAAAAAACTCAAACATTCAAGAATATAGCGTCTTCATGCCTTGTTTTTTCTTTTTTTTTTTTTTTTTTTTTTTTTTTTTGCTTTATTTAGTGTTAAGCTAACACTAAATAAAATTAAAACTCTTATTTCTACTTACCTTTCGGTCTTTACATTTCTCATTTCAGGCGAAATAAAGTTTGCGGACTTAAAAAAATTTGCCATTGTAAAGGTCTTTACAGCTGGCAAATTTCTGCTGTCTGCCTTTACGAAACCATCATCTAGTGATATATTCGACATTTTAAATTAAAATTATAACTTAAAATAAAATAAAATAATATTTTAAAAATCAAAATTACAAATAACAAGCACTACTCGATTCACAATATAAGTCAGGAATGGTGCATCAAAAAATTTCAAAATTTTTGTTTACGTGTGGATGACGTGTACGGTAAACAACCAATCAGATTGCGTTAACTTTAAGACATTTGAGAGGAATTTTCAACCCTAGAAGGGAGATTTATGATTTTTTGATAGCGGATTCCTGTTTTTGAGGCTATTTTTCCTAAGGAACCATCACTAAATAGATTTTTTTTGGAGGGGGGGGGGAGGGAAGCCCCAATAAATAGTGAAGATCGAGGCACACCATTGAAGAGAAAATTATTATGGATACCTTCTTCAAAGACATTGAATTGAGAATTATCTGTGAAATAATTAGATACCAAATGTAAATAGTGAAGATCAAGGCATACTATTAAAGAGAGAATTATTATGAGTACTTTATTCAAAGACATTGAATTGAGAATTATCTGTGAAATAATTAGATACCAAGTGTAAATAGTGAAGATCAAGGCACACTATTAAAGAGAGAATTATTATGAGTACTTTATTCAAAGACATTGAATTGAGAATTATCTGTGAAATAATTAGATACCAAATGTAAATAGTGAAGATCAAGGCATACTATTAAAGAGAGAATATTAGGGGTATTTTCTTCAAAGACTTTGATTGAGAATTATCTGTGAAATAATTAGATACCAAATGTAAATAGTGAAGATCGAGGCACACTATTAAAGAGAGAATTATTATGGGAACTTTCTTCAAAGACATTGAATTGAGAATTATCTGTGAAACCAAGATATCTAAAAATAATATTGTAGGTATGAAATCTACGTAACGCAGTACTGATGTCGTCGAGGAAGTAGGATTTCTATAAGTTGGTATCTTTGTTTGAAAATACAGTACAAACCTGTGGCGCACTTTTCATACTCATACACTGATCTAACCAAGAAACCTTTCCAAGGTTAGTCAGGACAGCGGTTTAAGGGTTCATCCCTCACACCGATATCTTCGATTTTTCTTGAAAAAAAAAATCGTGCCACATGAATATACGTCAAAATAGTTTCCGCAATGTTTCACCTCTAAAATTATATAAAATGTATTACCTTTAGATAGATATAACCTCCTGCCTAAAAGTAAATCCTGTCTATAGCTCTGGCGGTTAGCGTCCATCTTACTACTAAAGATAAAAAGTAGAATTGAAACCCCTACCGAATAAAAATTCTGGGTGCGCACATAGGTGTTATTTGGGCGGGGCTGAGGGTCAATTGCCTCCTCCCCCCCCCCTCTAGATTTCAAATTCATTATAAAAATTGTGAATTCAATACCATAGTTATAAAGGGATTTTTTTAAAAAGAAAAATGAATTAAATAAATAAAATTTTATTGATTATGAGAATTAATTTGAATATTATAGACTTGTGTAAATTTCCGAAGAATTAAGTATTTTTTTTTTTTTTTGCAACATGGTCAAAAAGTGTAATCTTGAATGAAAACATTCACCTTGTGATCAAGCCTCAATGACAAGTTCGAGTTCTCGAGTAGTACCGGTATCGCGTAAAAATTTTTGGGTTGGTGGTTAGTCTTGTTGATGACTTTGCACCACGATCAGAAAGTGTAATCTCGAATCAAAACATTCAGCTCAGCCCTCAGTGACAAGCTCGAGTAGTGCCGGTATCGCGTGAGAAGTTTTGGGTTGGTGGTTAGTCTTGTAGATGTCTTTGCAGCACGATCTGAAAGTGTAATCTTGAATCACAACATTCAGCTCAGGCCTCAGTGACAAGCTCGAGTAGTACAGGTAGCGCGTGTGAAGTTTCGGATTAGTCTTGTTGATGATTTTGCGGCAATGAGAAATAGGGAGGTTGCACTAATGTGAAATTAACATGACATGATGACACATTAACAGACATGAAACATTTCAAACATTGCATGAATGATTTTGCTTAATGTAGAATAGAGATATTTGTGACGACCAATTCACAGGTGTATAGAGATTGAAAGAAAGAGAAGAACCAGATAGAGAGAAAAGAGAAAGGAAAAGAGATAGAAACTAAAAAAAGATGAAGGAGATGAAACAAGGAGAGAGAGAGAGATGAAAGAAATAGAGAAAAGGAGAACGAGATAAAAAGAGAAAGATGAGAGAAAAAGAAGGAAAAGAGAAAGGTAAAAAGAGGGAGGAAAAGGAAAGAAAAATAAAAAGCGAGAGATTGGAGAGAGAGTCTTCTTAACATAGTAAAGGCATAGCCGCAGTTTTAAGAGTGCTTTGAAAACGTGATTTCATGTTTGTCGTAAATTTGCTTGCCCCATCCCGCCCCCAGTAATTGTGTTTGGTTGTAACTCAGCCTCCTGAGGACAATTAAGTAGCTAGGGTAACAGCGGCAAAGTGTTAGCAATATAAGGTAACTAGCTTCCCCCGCGCATATGTTAAATGAAATCACATTTTTATATGCATGTATCAATGATACATGCTATTTCTCTCGCTCCAATATATTTCTTATGGGGATTGTTTACTTTACGCAAACTCTATAAAATTAAAATTTTGCAGAACACTTACACGGTGCAACGAAGGTCCCTGCCAAATTTCAAGTCTGTAGCATTAATAGTTTCGGATCTACGTTGATCAGCCACTCAGGACTTTGCCTTTTATATATAAAAATGAGTGCTATGATACTCAGACTATTGTAAATTACCTTTATATTAACTTTTGGACAACATGTTTAAAATTTAATTTTTTTAATTTTTAAAATACCATCACAGGAAGAGAGAAAATTCGAATTAATTCGTACAACACCCTGCATACCAAAAGTACACCCCGGTTAGGTCAAACGAACGAATAATCCTAGACCTCGCTAAGTTCGGTGAACCAAAAGCTGTATCTTTAAAATATCTACTAAAAAATCTTATGTTTGAGTCTAAGAAGTGATAATATACTGATTGATTCCACCAGTCGAGTCGGCAAGAAATGTATTCAATTTAGTCACCGATCCAACCAATAGTTGGTATCTGGTATAAAGATTGCATGAAATGTAAGAAATGCAAGGCTAAGGGTCTGCCTATACCAAGGTCAAGAGATCATTCATTGCTAGTTAATTTTCTTTGTAGAAATCACTGCGCGTATATTGCTATATCTATTTGTAATAATCTATTCCGAGTTGATAATTATATCGTTTACAAAAAGAGATATCTACTACCTGCCGCATTGACGCTATAAGACTGACTGACTCCTAATCAACGTAACTCGACAATGGCTAATTCTAGAAACTCGAAATTTTCAACACAGATTCCTTTCGTACAATGTAGACGCCCGGTCTCAAATAAAAAAGTGGCAAAAGTGCCCATCACGGCGAACGGCGGACAAACGGATTTTTTTTTTAATTCGATTTTTGGATTCTACGTACCTTGAAAAATATAATATCAAATTTTGAGTGGGGGTATATTTTTTTTTTCTTTTTCTTTTTTTCGTGACAATTCCACAAAGGTTCCTTATTGAAAATAATAAACCAAAAAAATGTGGGTACGAAATAAGAAAAGTAAAAATCTTTGTCGATATAGACCTGGGGAAGCAACAAATAGGTGATGGCTATTGAGACATTAAATTAAGACGTCTCTGTGTTTAGATGTAACTCAGCCTCTTGAGGGACAACTGAGTATCCATGGTAATAGCACTAAGTGGTAGCATTATAATATGTTAAGTATAGTTTGTAATTGGTGGATAGGGGGCTCAGCTTGTTCCGAGCCCCCAGTCTGGCTGTACACACCCACAGCACATTGTGTTTGAACAATGGCTTATATTCGTTCTAATTCTACCTCCCCAGGAAGTAATAGAAAAATCACCAGTTCCGTTAATTTATTAGCTACACCTTGTATATTGTTTAGTTTGGGTGATTCATAAATGTGGCCAGCAATAACGACTTTGTTGAATTTGGCTTAACTTCTCTTTACCATCTATTGGTCATTCAAGACGGGGGTTTTACCCTCCATTCGCTGGAAACTTGCAAACCAGCTACCCACATTGACCTCACCCAGCCTGGGTTGAGCCGGAAAAAAGAGCCAACGATACGTGACGTTCCCAAGCGGTCACCCATTCAAGTACTGACCACGCCCGACATTGCTTAACTTCAGTGGTCTGACGGGAACTGGTGTATTCAACATGGTATGATCGTTGGCTTGTTGAATTTTCTTTACAGTTTTCTATTTTCTGAACAGGCTGTAGATATGATTTCAGTTGACAGTGGACTAAATCAAATAAAACATCAGCAGTAGCAGTACACATGACATGCACCAAATTCCATTCATTGCCACGCTATATGAAGAGGAATTTCGAATATTTCTTATGTATAATATTACTAATAGTAGTTATTATAACTCACTCATTTAATATGGCCACCATTTGGCACCGCTTGATCCAAACCTTATTATAATTAATAATAGATTTAAATTTAAAGGTAAAGCCATTATTTGATTTTTTTTAATTTACTTAACGTCTCTTTAACATCTATTGGGAATTCAACACGTGATTTATATACACTCCATTCGCTGGAAAATTGCAAACCAGCTACCCACATTAACCTCATGCAGCCTGGATTGGACCGAAAAAATAGTCATCATCGCGGGGACGCGAACCCACGTGGACAACCACATAGAGCAATCTCGCTGGACGTTGCTTAAATTGAGTGATCCATCGGGAAGTGGTATATTCAACGCGCCATAGACGCTGGCTCCTTATATCGTCTTAGTCGAAGCTGATGTAGGTACGAGTACATTATTACTTTGGATGTAAAATGTAGGGAAAATCATTTGACACGGTTTGTCAAAGTTATTTTGAGATCATTCTGAACTTTAAATTTTGGTTTAATATTTTCTATCCTTTGGAATCGTCACGGAAAAAAATACCCCCCCCCCCCTCTCAAAATTTAATATTTTACGTTTCAAGGTACGTAAAGAATCCAAAAAACTTGTATGTCCGCCGTACGCTTTTGGGTGCAATCGAATAACTTTCTGATATCAGTTGGGTTGTTATACACGAAATCATAAGAATTATAATTCTTTTAGGGCCGCTTTTACCAAAATAGTTAACAACGAGTTCGCGAGGCAACCCGGGGTTCGCACAAAATTTCGCTTTCACCAAGTTTTAATTCCTAAAAGACTCGTCCAACTCGAAGCCCAGAGCGCTAGTGTGCCAACACCTCGATTTTTGAAAGATTCACTTTTTCAACTCGAGTTTGTTTTTTTAAAGGCGCAATTTTTTTGAACATTTTTCAAAAAATCACAGATGTGTATATAATTCTAGATACGAACTAGTATTATAAAAGTGAAGTAAAATAATATGATATTTTTAGATTAAAGATGAAGTAGGTTAGGTTAACATGTTTTGTCAAAAATGTCAAACGTGGTGTGGAGGAAAAATTGGGCGAAATAAAAAGATATCAAAACATGAAGAGGAATTATAGATTGCCTCAAACAACATATCCAAACATGCAGGGAGGATGTAAATGGCAGATTTTGCGATCAAATCATTGAAAAAACAATAGTATCGATATTACGAGTATT
>CM022884.1:12709307-12720065 GCA_012654025.1 Pachypsylla venusta
TTTTTTTTTTTTTTTTTTTTTTTTTTTTTTTTTTTTTTTTTTTTTTTTTTTTTTCATATTCGTCGTTGGCACGAGCAATAGATGAAGTTTAACTTTTATCTTACCTTTGTCCGTCAATGGAAACGTCTTTTTCGAGCACCCCAAAAATTGTTAAAAATTCATACTTTTTTTTCCACCTTGCCCTTACCACGGACACTGTGTTGAACTTTAAGAAGCGGGATTTTACATTTGGGGTCCTTCTGGCCTTAACTCGGGATTTTCATTAAAAAAATCCCCCCCGGACACCTTGTGCCGCTTTAGCGGCACCCCCTATATCTCTGCCCCTGATTGTCCTAGAAAGCTAATTTTGTAGATGCATTACTGGTTGCAATATAATTTTTTTTATATTCTATAAAAAAAAGTATAACTTTAACCGTTTTAGAGATTTTTGACTTTTTAAATTTTTACATATAATTTTGGCAACTCTATATCGCATAAGTATATTAACGCTTTATCGTAACGATGTGAAATTTGTAGAACTGATTCATCATATAGCCGGGACTTTTCCTAGTTAGAAGTAATGTTTTCGACAAATGTACGTTTTTCGAGTTATGGTCTGCCAAAGATGAAAAAAAATGAAATAGACTTCGGAATACTATCTTCAATATCTCGGCCAGTGTTGGTCCTAGAATGTTGAAGTTTTGTAGATATGTTATTTGTTCCGTTAAAAAAATAATATGTCATAAAAAAGATTTATATTTAACCGTTTTCGAGTTTATCGAGTTTTTCGATTTTTTAATAGTTTTTTTGCTACTCTAATACGCATAAGTACATTAACGCTTTGTCGTATCGACGTGAAATTTTGAGGCTAGATTAATCATATTGTCAGAACTTTTCCTTGTTAGAATTCGATAAATGGACGGATTTCGAGTTATGGGCTACCAAACATAAAATAAATCCGAGATATCTTTCGGTAAATTTTCCCCCATACATTGACGAATTTGTTTTTAGCCATAACTTTTTAATGGTTTGACCGATTTGGATGAAATTTGGTAGGATTGTCCATATAGTTTATTGAAATGGCGGTATACATTTTCACATAGATCGCTCGAACGGCGAAGTAATTCAATTTTTTTTTCCGAGATAAATTTGCAATTAGAAAAATGTCACTTTGTCTCAATTTTAGATTTTAGAAAACAATATGTAGCTAGCATAAAACCAAAAAGAAAGGTAGACCTTTTTTTTATTGTTTCTTGATTTATATCAAAAACAATAGGAACCTTCTCTTTTATGTTGGTCTAATGTAGGTGCACATTGCCTACTTTCGATATCATCATATTGAAAAAAAATATATACCTAAATGCTACTAATAGTACAATGCAATCAGTAATCAACGGTGACCACGAAGTGTGGTTAGGTTTGTAAGTTTCTAGCGAATAGAATGTAAAACCGCCGCGCGCCGTCTCGAATGAAAAACAGAAGTTAAAAGTAAAGCCAAAAAAGAGATCACTTTCAGAAGAAGTTCAAATGAAAAGTTATACTTTTGATTTCATTAACCGAATCAAGTTTTGAGCACGAGTTAACGAGTTTTATTTAAACGTTAGTTTTTAACAGCGTCAATTCTTAATTGGACTGTCCAATTTTGATGAAATTTATGGAAATATTAGCAGCGTAGCTAACGTACCAAAATGTTCCACGGTGTCAAATCTATAAGGTACTATAATTTTCATCTTGAGACCCTTTCAATAGCTCCACCATTGATAATGCTTTAAAACTGAAACTAGGTCGATGGATTTGTAACATCATAGGTAAATATATTTACCTGTCTTCTCAATTGTCTCAAGAAATAGTCACTCTTATTAAAAACTACCATCTTCGAATTTCGCACCTGGATTTTGGCAGACTTACTTTGGTGCCGACTTGACAAAAAATTGGTGATATCTCCCCCAAAAAAACACTTCGTGTGCAAAAAGACGCCAAGAAAATGTCTCTACCAAAAAGCCAAAAATTCCAGTGTCTCATATGTCTCCTAAAAATATGGTCACAAAAGAAGTGATATCATATGAGTGCCAAGTTCATGTCACACCAAAATTATTTGCCTACAAAGCTACAAACAAAAACTACAAAAAACTTTTTGTTCCCCGGCACTTGGCGCACATTTTAGTCTAATATTTATAGCGTAGTCTTACAGAAAAAGTTTAGTAGAAAAACACGCATTAATATTCAGATAACATGTGCGCCAAGTGCCGAGGGACAAAAAGTTTATTGTAGTTTTTGTTTGATATGAGCCACTTGAATTTTTGGCTTTTTGGTAGAGATTAGATTTTAATGTAATTTTCTGGAAACATTCGTGAAAAATAAATTACATGAGAAATTTTGAAACTATCCTCGCGAAGAACAACAACAAAAAATCTATAGAAGAAATTTATTTTTATCTTTGTCAATTTATTTTACTTCATTTTTATATCGCTAGTTCGCATTTAGAATTTATAGACACATCTGTGATTTTGAAAAACCAAAAATACAAGGAGGTTTACGATGTTGCCAAAGTAAATTTATCAAACACCAACTCAACTCTGAATATTTTTGGTAAAAGCCAAATTGGAGAGTTCAACCTGAGTTCGGACCTTAGTGTGCTGGATTTTTTTTTAGCGGTTTTCATTAATCCCGTCTAAAAAGAGAATGGTAAGAGCCAGAGACTTGAAATGTGTTATGTATGTCATATTTACCAATGTGTCACATTGGCAGAGTTTTTTTTTTCCTCGGCATTGAAATTTTCTTTTTACAACATGATTTTTAAAACTTATGTTTCTTCATACCACAAGAATAAATAATGTCCTTGAGTGTTAGGTACTATATCTTCTACTATTAGAGGTGCTGATTGGTTACAAAAATTCTAAAAATAGGTTAAAAACAAGCCTCCGAGTTAAAAAAGAGAAACAAAATTTATGAGCATCAATCTGGTTTGCTGATGAAAATAATGAGCCGACAATCACGCGCGTTGTAGCTCAGAATGATTCATGTGATGGTTGGAAACTATAAAACTGGCCATTAATATACGTGCTACGCCAAGTACAGGGTGCAATCCAACAATTATCTAAAGCTTTAGCTAAACTATAAATTTTGCCATTAAAATACGTGCTACGCCAAGTACAGGGTGCAATCCAACAATTATCTAAAGCTTTAGCTAAACTATAAATCTTGCCATTAAAATACGCGCTACGCCAAGTACAGGGTGCAATCCAACAATTATCTAAAGCTTTAGCTAAACTATAAATCTTGCCATTAAAATACGTGCTACGCCAAGTACAGGGTGCAATCCAACAATTATCTAAAGCTTTAGCTAAACAATAAAACTTCCCATTAATATACGTGCTACGCCAAGTACAGGGTGCAATCCAACAAATATCTAAATCTAAAGCCTTAGCTACCAAAAGTGAACAGTGATCATTTCTTGCTACAATATATATATATATATTTTTTTAATTTAGCAAATTTTGGATCCCCTGAAAAATCTTACATTCGTTCACTTTGTTCATTCTTCTTCTTCTTCTTCTTTAACTTCACCCTTTCTCAATTCCAATTCTATTCGCTGCTTTCCGAATATGACTCCGGGGAGAATCGTAGGGTCCCAAGTTGTGGGATTTTTGACACATGGCGGGAAAAATCCCACCAACCATATTTTCATTTTTTCCACTTCTCTTTTGTTTTGTTTTTAACTTTTTATGTTTACTTGTTAGCTTTATTGACATATTTTAACCACTCTCGACAGGTTAGGAAACGTTTTTACGGCCATGCCTTGATGAGTGAGCAAATTTTTTTTTCCCAAAGAGGAAAAATATTTTGAATAACTTGTTCGAGGACCCTCCGGTTCTCCCCTAAGACGGACCTGCTTTCCTATTTCCTGCCAATCTACTATGCCAGCACAACATTCTGTTCAGTGCCTACTCTCTTCAGCTGCATCTCTTTTACACGAGCTTAGGACCGTCACCTAACGAAGCTTGCTTCCCTCGGTGGCTACATTATGCTCATTCCGAAAATAACATAAAAATAATCATTATTCTTGTCCCTAATCAATTGACACCCCATAACGTGCGGAACTAAATTTTGTTGTCATATTTTATTTTTCTTTGATATCTTTTTGTTTTTTTTTGTTTAATTTGGCTTAACATCTATTGGTCATTCAAGACGGGGGTTTCACCCTCCATTCGCTGGAAACTTGTAAACCAGCTACCCACATTGACCTCACCCAGCCTGGAGCCGGAAAAATAGCCAGCATCACGAGGGCGCAAACCCACGTGAACGCCCACATGGTACAACCTCGCTGAACGTTGCTCAAATTCAGTGATCCAACGGGAACTGGTGTATTTAACGTGTCATAGATGCTGACTATTTGATATTTTTTTATAGGGAATTCGAATAAAGTCATCAATATTCCAAGAAATGTGTCATTGATATAAAAACATTTCAAATGACCGCATTTAAATTTCAGTTTCCATAATTAATGCATTTAAGTGACAGGTAGTGCCCAGCAGCATTTAGCTGTATCCTTTTTGTGTGTTCCAGAATTGTATTATTATTAATAATTTATTTCGGTAATAGATTTCCATGGTTTGTTTGAAACAATTTAAATAGAAATCTATCACTGTAGAAAATTTCAATTCAGTCTGAGAAAAATTAAGATAATTGCCAATATTGGTCCTCTGTTTTTGAATATATTTTCAACAGGGTGCGCCCCTGGCACGGAAACACTCTGTATATACAGTCGTCGACTTAGTACCAACGTATAATAAATATCTTGTCAACATTTTTCAAATTTATAATCTTCTGAGCACACATTAAAGTCTGCCAATTGCCATGTTCACCATTGATGTCATGACTAAAGTAAACATAAACAAAAGAGATTCCTGTAATATTCCAGTGATTCCGGAGAGAGAGAGAGAGAGTTGTATTTTTTTAGTACCTATACGGTGAGACACCTTAGATATGATTGACAGTAACTTCAACGTCAAAAAACTTTGAAACGTAAAATATCAAATGAGGAGCAGTTGCCAAAATGGTCCAACATTTTTCAACTCGTTGTTCCTTGAAACTATAGAGTACGTCCCAGTCTCAGAGGTACTAGTGGAGGCCCTGTAATTTTTGAATGGCTTGGAATTTTTGATTTTTTTTTTTTTTTTTTTTAATTTGGCTTAAGGTCTCTTCAACATCTATTGGTCATTCAAGACGGGGGATTTACCCTCTTTTCGCTGGAAACTTGCAAACCAGCTACCCACATTGACCTCACCCAGAATTTTCATTGATGCTAGGGATAGAAATGGGGCAATGGCAGTTCCATTGGTGATAGTAAAATCCAGATTCGATACTCGAAAGTGGCACTTTTTGAACAAAAGTTTCGATTTCTCAAGAATATTCTATGAAATGGTACGACATTTATTTTTTAACTAGCTGATATCCGACGAACTTTGTTTCGAGAAGATGAGAAAAAAATGTGACTTTTACATTAGTTATCATATTACCGAGATACAACCGTTTAAACACGATCAGAGCATACCACATATAGATCACATATTACCTACACGTTTGCTAACCTATGTAGAACATGGGGAATAGTAACAGGTTGTCAAGCTGCGTAGAACATGTTGGGAGTAGTATTGGGTTAGGTCCCAAAAAAAAACTACCCTGTTAACTTTCATTAACATTTTTTTTTAAATAATATGTTATATCAGTCAAATTCATAGATATTTAATGTCAGTCAAATTCCACTGAAAATATATATTAATATTTTTTGTTTGTTCTTCAATGCTGTTCATATGTTTTTGTTTTAAGGTTTTTTAAGACCTGTCAAAATTACAACTCACAATTTTTTTTTTAAGAGAAAGCACCGATTGCACGGACAGTCTACGAACATATTATGCAGGTACATTTTTTAGGTTTTTATTTCCTCAGGATAGGACAACACCAATATACAATCCTAAGCTGTCCAAATCTCAACTATTATGACAGACAGAACAACGGACATAGGCTGAGTAATATAAAGTTCCGTTGTTAACCTCTGGACACGGAGCCCCAACTGGTAATTTAAATAAATAATATTTCATCTATTCGCACTCGTGAGTAAATCAATCAAATACTAGAACCACCTGTTGCCAGATAATATTAGATTGCCCATAGCTGTTGGATAAAAATATTTATTAATTCCAAAAATATGGGTCCCTAACTTTGGCTTTTAAGAATTTTATTAACTTTTTACGACTATTCATATGATGCTATTGTCTAAATATAACATTTCTTACCTATAAAAAAAAAAAAAAAAAAAAAAAAAAAAAAAAAAAAAAAAAATTGGTGCGTGTAATTATGTACGCGCGTGAGAAGTTATATAAATTTAATAATATTTCAAGAAAAACATACTAACTCACTCGGGAATGAAGTCAGAACCTACCAACTATGAAAGAGTGGCCTCGCCACTGAGCCACGATGTTCTATGGATATAGAATGAGAAAATACAATATTTAAATTTCACTCTCATCATTTTTTCATAATGCGCCTAAAGAAGTATAACTTGTAATGGTCGAAATTTTCAATGTCGAGACATGAATGCTAATCTCGATTTTCAGACATTGGTCCGTGACTGTGTCCGACTGTAAACTATATGTCCAATAGATGGTAGTATTTGTTGTTTTATATTTGCATACTGGACTGGACATATATACCAAATTTCAAGTCTCTGGCACCTGGCTTCTCTTTAAAGACAGGGTTCGTGAATACCGCCAAAAAGCGGCTAACTGGTCAACTTTATATTTAAATAACAGAATCCTATAGTCAAAGTTCGGCCTTGGTCGCAATTAGCCCGCTAGTATTAATTTAAAAGGTTTAGTGAAAAGAATGTATGAATCGCGTAATACCAGTTCAACTAGTTCACTGCTAAACAAATTAATCTGTGCGTTTGTGTGTTTAGTTTAAAAGCATTACAATTTGAATAATATGTAATGTGTGGTGCGTGGTAGATCACGTATTTTACCTCAAAATCAAAAAAAAAAAAAAATTCTCGTAACGATTCTAAATGTTCATTATTGAAAAAAGAAGACGAAATCATTGTAATGGGGCAATGGACTGAAATCCCCGATGTTGTGCCTTCAATGACAAAACAGGTTTTGAAATACCCAGATCCCAATTCTCGAGTTTCAGTCAGGGATCCAAGTGTGTGTATCACTCTAATATCTGGAATCCTCCTTAGGCTATCCAAGATAATTTATCACAATCGCATGAATGGTTTAAAAGTTATAATGAGGAAGCAACACTGGCCGACAGCACTATTTATAAGTATTTCCATGAGGAAGCTACACTAGCCAACAGCACTATTTATAAGTATTTCCATGAGGAAGCTACACTAGCCGACAACACTATTTATAAGTATTTCCATGAGGAAGCTACACTAGCCAACAGCACTATTTANCTCATAGAAATGAAAGTACAATTTTATTTGCGTGATCACCAAAATCAAAATCCATTTGCTATCTAAACGAGAGGAAATTAAAATTTTAATTATAAACATAAAATTTGAATTCAGTATTCTAATAGCAATATTTAATTTAGTTATATTCATTATAATTTATTAATTAGGAACATATTTTAATGAGTAAAGATCTATGCTAGTTGTGTGAAATGAATTATTAAACTTCAAGACTAATTAGGTTGTATGCTACATGCGTGATACGGTAAGAAAATGAAATTTTGACATGGTACGTGTGCTGGTTATACCTTATAAAGACAAAAACACATACATGTTGTTCGTATGGATTACTTAAAAGCCACAGAAGTCCAAAAAATGCGACGATCGTTAACGGGTCTTTCAATTTAGTAATTCTGCCCAACATTATTTTGAACTATCAGGGCTCAGTTGCTTCGCCTAGTGGCCCAGTCAATTGACTCAACCACTAGGCGAAGTTTTTTTTTTCTTTTTCTTAAATTTAGCTTAACGTCTCTTTAACACCTATTGGTCATTCAAGACGGAGGTTTTACCCTCAATTCGCTGGAAACTTGCAAACCAGCTACCCACATTGAACTCACCCAGCCTGTGTTGGGCCGGAAAAATAGCCAGCATCACGAAGGCGCGAGCCCACGTGGGCACCCACATAGAACAACCACACTGGACATCTCTTAACTTCAGTGATTTAACGGGAACTGGTGTATTCAACGTGCCATAGACGCTGGCACTAGGCGAAGTAAAATCCAGTTTAAACTCCATGATTCCTTCCTCAGAGTCTATTCGTTTCACGATCATGGGGATTTGAGCCCTATTGGGCTTTTCAATTGAAATAAGTCTAACATTCACGGAAGTACTAATATTTACGAATGATTTTTTTTTTTTTTTTTCGGTCACGGCTATGGTTTTAATGGACGAGAGCCCTCCACTGCACAGGACTACCAGGGTAGAGGCAAACCTCAAGGAATTCGAAATCGCCTGAAGATATAACGGTCCAAGTATATAGTTAAATTTTTGAGATAATTCTCAAAAACTCATATGGCCATATTATAAAACTCCTCTTGAGTGCCAGTTGGAGTGGTCACTATTCCACTTGAGTGTCTAATTTGTATATTAAAAAATGTTCTGAACAAAAAAAAAATACATATAATTTTATCTTTATATACAGAAGGCAATGTCCTGAGTGACTGATCAACGTAGAGCCGAAACTATTAATGCTACAGACTTGAAATTTGAAAGGGACCTTTGTTGCACCATGTAAGTACGCACTAAGAAAGGATTTTGCAAAATTTTAATTTTAAGAGGTAGAAATCGCGAAAAGTATACAGTCCCCCTAAGAAATACATGTACATTGGAGCGAGAGAGATTGCATGAATGGGCGAAGCCCGAACATATATATAATCATGGGATGCTAGTAATAATAAAAAACAGAAATTTTACAAGTGCGAGTGGCCTCTTCGCTAATTTGTAGTCGGATTGACAACTCCCACTTAAGTGGAGTTTTATAATATGACTCATTCAAATGTAAGTTCTTCTGCATTTGAACACCTGAACACTTCTGATACGTTACTGTATATTGTAAGCCCAGAATTTGACCGATAACCTTTAATGAAATTTGGTATTTTGTCATAAAAGTTATTCCTCGAAGGAAAAAATTCAAACAGAAAAAGAACGACTATTATGATTGTATATTAGATACAACCAATACTCATTACACTTTAATGTAAAATTACAATAAATTTGGCAAAATATTTTTTAGGTTTATTTTGTTTTTAATGTTAGATAGAATAATGATATGAGAATATCAAACGGGAAGTCCTGTTATTTAGCAACCTGAGAATTCTGTTGCACCAGGCGAGAGTTTTAAATATATTGTTTTCATGTTCAGGTGAGAATGTAGGGTCCAGTACAAATGTGTACCAAATGTTATATTGTTTTCATGTTCAGGTAAGAATGTGGGGCCCAGTACAAATGTGTACCAAAATAATATTATATTGATTTCATGTTCAGGTGAGAATGTAGGGTCCAGTACAAATGTGTACCAAATATACTGTTTTCATGTTCAGGTGAGAATGTGGGACACAGTACAAATGTGTACCAAATATTATATTGTTCTCATGTTCAGGTGAGNTAAGGTCAAGTGTAGGGTTTATGTGAAATGAAATTTTTGTCTGGTATAAGCTCCAATCAGCTTTTTTGAAAAGCCAAATGGGATCCCTTTGGAAAATATCGTTATTTTCAGGCTGTGAAAAAGAGATAAAAATAGGGAAATGGTCGGACGAACACGTGTCGTCATAGACCAACCATGACAAATTTAAGGCTAAAGATGGTGAAAAAAAGGTAAGGTCTATGGCTGAGAGAGTGCCGTATGAAGAATTGAGGTGTGTGGGTGCACAGTTGTTAAGTAGGTGGACGTCATTCATTGCGAAGAATTTCTCAACTTCAACGTCGCGAGTATCTTTTTTTTCACTGCCCCATAACGTGTTATGGGAGTTAAAGTCACCGCAAAAAATGAATGGTTTGGGGAGCTGTGATGCTAAATTTGATAGTTGTTCTTCTTTTACGACTCCGTTGGGGCGAATGTATAAGCTACACAAGGTAAAGTTGAATTTTAACTTTGGAGAATATATTTGAATAGCTACACACTGTACATTCGGGGTGCAGGCCAAATTGATAGATTTAGAGAAGCAGGTTTTATGAACCATAATCATAACGCCACCACAGGATATTGTTCCATCCGTAAAGTCAGAGCGCAAAACTGAGTAGTTGTTGAATGAAATTGTATCATGTGGTTTGAGGTGAGTTTCTTGTAAAGCGCACGCCATGGGCAGGCGATCCTTGAGAATGATGTTCAACTCATCGACTTTGTGTTTTAGTCCATTCGTGTTCCACTGGATTATCGAACTAAGGCTTGATCGGCAATTTGTAGAATGGTGAGTACTTGTATTAGACATAGGATGAAAATGAATTAAGTATATACGTGGAAATAATTGTTTAAAACCAGATAGGCGTGGAAACCGGAGTAAGAAAAAAATGGGGNAAGTAAATGATATTAGATATTAATGATTGTGGAATGATGAAATAAATCAATGAATAATGAAATGAAAATAAAGTTAACAGAGGTGGGGGCTGGACGTGAGGCGCCTACTTTTGGAATTGATCAGATAATCGTCACAATCCATGGTGAGGATATCGTCCGATATTTGGCAGTCACGGGGTGAAGCATTATCAGNCAATCCATGGATAGGATATCGTCCGATATTTGGCAGTCACGGGGTGAAGCATTATCAGAA
>CM022884.1:12741187-12763137 GCA_012654025.1 Pachypsylla venusta
TAATCCACGTAACAACAAGATAGTTTTTTGGTTTTCTTCTTGACTTTTCTGAGTATTTGGTACTGAGTCTATGATAAGTTGCTCTTTACATCCTTTAGAGCCCTTCCTGTTCCTTTCTGTTCCTCACTCATTATATTTTGGTTTTCTTCATTTTTGTTTAAGAGATGAGTAAGGCATGCTGCCATGATCTTATAGATAGTCAGCAAGCAAGTGATTGGCCTATACTTTAAGGTATCTCTGGTGAACTTGCCTTTTGGTAGTAGATATGTTTTGACTTTTATTATAAATGGAGGAATCTGGTCTGGGTTTTTAATGAATTCATTTATAAACTGAATTAGCTTGATGTGAGAGTTAGTTTTTTTATACCAATAGTTGTGAATTTTATCACTGCCAGGGCTTTTCCAATTTTCATGATTATAGTACTTCTTCTGATACCGCTAGCTCTGTCATAGATGTTATACCTATTGGTATTTTCTTCTTCCTCTCTCTCTTCATCCAGCTAGTTTCAAGATCGCATGGCATCTCTCGATTCCGTATTTATTCCCAATATTCTGTAATTTGTTCTTCATTGGGTATGTCTGCCGGCCCATCTTCATTCGTTCCTTTTGTTTTAATCTTTCTATAAAATTTTTTCTCGTTGTTCTGAAACTCGCTGTTTTCTTGTTTTCTCCTATCGCAGTTCGTATACCCCTTTAGGCCCGATCCTACCACGACGTGTTTTCAGAGAGTTTCATCTAACACTGTGTCAACCTGTGTTAATACAATACCCCAACCCGAGTGTTTCAAAACTCGGCTTTTGGTAGGACCGGATCTAAGTCAGGAACTGAACACAGATAACTTTTGTTGCAAGATTTCTAAGAAGTCTGGTGGTACAGTATTGGGGTTATAATGTATTTTGTTCACCTTTTTCATCAACTTATTACCCAAATTTCCATTTGTATATTCTATAAGTTTTGCTATCCCAGCTCTTTTTATTTCAACATTATTATTTAGTCTCTTCTTCCGCGCTGGCAGTTTGATTCACAATAGCTGCTGTTAATACAACAGGTCTTGTAGATTAGTAAATTTTTGAATGAATATTTTACGTATCAACAGTTTTGGCAAACTTGATTGATGATTTCTGCTTTGGAATATGCGGGCTTTTAGCTGGATCCATTCCTTTTTATTTAATTTGAGTTCTAGACAACGAGTCCCTGAGTTGTAGAGTTATCTCATCGTTGGTGCTTAATCTGTCATGGTTGATTCTATTCTCGTTTCGATATTTTTTGTAAATTCCTGAGTGTCGATAACTCTCATGTTGTCACTTTGAGCTTCTGCCATTGTGTTGTTTTGGTTGGTTTCAGTTGACATAACTCCAACTCTTTCCAACCTTTCGCGCACTTCTCTCTTGGTTGTCTCTAGAGCTTCATCGATTAAAAGTTTGTTGTTGACAATAGTTTGTCTTTGATCTGCAATTCTTTGTTCAGTAACCGTAACACTGGGGTATTCTACAACAAATGCTTGGTGTAGTTTTTGGCGAAAAGCTGTTGAGACTGTTTCGGGTCGTGTGATATAATAATATGTGCGCATGATTTATGTGTTAATATCTTGTGTCCACTTCATACGCACTCGTTTTCTTCCTGAGAAGCACTCCTAGCAGTCACAGTCCTTCTGGATGTATTTTGACTTTTATTATTTGTGTCGGCATTTTGTTTTTGGGTATCGCGGTCACAGTATACCACACTACTTCCTGGGACCTTACTGATACTTGTAAATATCCGGGGATCATCAACCACTTGCTCGGGCCCTGCGGTCGCCCCTCCCCAATGACTTAATCATCAGTTACCCCTGGGGGTTTATTATTAAATAAGTAACGATTTACTTTATCGACCCCCTCCCCTCCTCCCGACATGAAGGTTTCACCTGCCCCCCCCCCAGGCCGGATGCTGGCTACGCCCTTGTTCCCAGCAATTTTTTGATATCTCTTATCGTTTTAGCTAAACAATTATCAGCATTGCCATCATTTTTATCTCTAGCCGTTTTAGCTAGACAATCAATATTTTCTAAATTTCATACAAAAATCGCCAATCGGCTGTAAACAGCTCGACATTTTTTGATTCTGATAATTTTTCCGGGGAATTTAGTGAATGTTTTTTTTTGGGGGGGGGCGAGTTTTATTGCATTTACTTTTCCATGTATCTTTCTGTCATTGGCTAAACTATTAGTGATACGCAAAAATCGGAAAATCGGGCGTAACTAAAAAACCGTTAGACAGGATTGAATTGTGATTATTGTTCTGGGGGCATAGCCTATGGTTTTGGTTGGGTCCACTCCTATCAAATTCTCGATATCTCATATCGTTTTGGGTAAACCAGTAGTATTGTTATTGTCGAAATTTTATTTTGCCCGATCCGGGATTCGACCTTGTAACTTGTAACTCTGAAAGGGCTAGTCATAATTTTGCAAACTATGAGTTAAATTAAGGATGAAAAGGCCATATGTTGTCGCGACAATATTTGAGAAATCGGAAAATCGACCGTACCTCAAAATAGTTTGACTTTGTTGAATTCTGATAATTATTCTGGGGTCGTAGCTCATGGTTTTGGGAGGGGTGTTTACTCCCATCCGTTTTTTTATATCTCCTTCTGGCCAAACAATTCCGGAATAATAAACATACATACATATTTCCCTTTTATGTATATAGATATTTTTCTTTTGCCCCTGTTTTTCAATTATGAAAAAGATGATGATTTCTTGTCACGCATGCACGCATATATACCATTACGACTTTGTTCACTGTTCAGTTCTTCGTCATGGCTGTACTCATCAGATCAATAATTTTCTGCGCCATCTTTGTTTTATCATTTGAAAATTGTTATGGTAAGTTTCCACCCAAAAGTCTATTTCTTTTCTAATCTGCTTAGAATTGCTATCCAAAATTTCCACTCCAAAATTTTGTGTTTTATACTGTTTCGCCCGTGTTTCGTCACGATTCTTATTTTGCAACTTTGTTTTCAAGGACAATTGGGAGGGGGGTATTGGTTTGTGTCCGCCCTGTATATTGCAACCTTTAAAAGGCAAGATTTAAACGTTTCACCAGGCGCCTTAGAGGCACGGCCATTCTGACTTTTTCTAAATTTTATTTTACCCGTTCCCGATTTCGAACTCATAACTCTATAATTGCTGACCCGACAAAAAATATGCTAAAATATGGACTAAACAGCCACCTAAAACATTCTCGATATTCGCGACAATATTTAAGATACCGGACCTAGACTGTTCGATGTTGGAGAAGAAATTAGAAATTTGGCCGTAACTCGATAACGGCTTGACATATTTTAGTTCTGATAATTTTAGTTCTGATAAAGAGTCGTAGACCATGATTCTGTGTGTGTGGCGGGGGGTCCATTCCCATAAATTTTTCCGGGTTTCTGGTATTTTCAACTTTCAACCGCCCACCAGGGCTTAGGTGGGAAAAAAGGCTCTGGTATTGTAACAGATAAACCCTACCTGCCCTACTACATAGGTACACACAAATTTCTGATTTATATATTAGGATGAATACGTCACATGCCATTGGATCATTTATTTTTCCCCGTACATATTTGGTTCATTATTTTCAATAAAATTTGAAATCATCTGTAACACCCCCTCCCCCCACCTTTAAAAAATTTATATTTCCACTGTTATGTACCTTAAAAAGTAAAATATAATATTTTCGAATTAAAAAATAAATAAAAAAACCTGTGAGAACGAGGTGTAAATTACGGTTTTACACAAGATTCTTCCTCTTCTTTAAATTCAACAATTCTATTTGGGGTCAGCGCTGCCTTAAACCCTACCTGCCATACCACGGCGTTGCCTAAGTGCCTACTCTTTTTGGCTGTACTCTTTCCAGATACGTTAATCCTTGCTTCTCACGCGTAGAAACTGTCATTTGTTGATGACTTTCCATCTTTGGTTTGGGGCAGTATTTTTTTATCTGACCGTAATCTGATGAAGCTGGATTGCTCCCCCCCCCTCCCCCAGGAGGGCTACATTAAGTTACGCATACAGTAAATAAACTTAATGTATTAATGTTGATTTTTTTGCCAGCACTTGAAGTAGGTCCACTAAATCCCAAATAGTTCTATCAGGATTTTTCCCCTTTTTAAACTGGGGGGTGTATCCCCCTCCATTTTATTTGTGTTCTAATGTTTTCCTTTTTCACAGGTGATAAAAAATGGGGTTGTAAATATCAAAGTACTAGGTGGTTTACTCTTAGATGTAATAAATTAGATCGTTTGCCTCTTTTTGGGGGCGTCATTGTTGGAGCCGTAATATATGACAATCATGCTGAACTAAAAAAGATTTCCGATGGAGTTAAATCTATTCTTACAGATGTGGTCGCTCAAAGGCCATCCGATGGCTTTGACATGATATTAGAGTAAGTTTTTTTCATTTGACAAACATTTGGATTGGATCACGAGTCCCCCCCTCAACCGTCCTCAAAATTTGATACTTCGAAATTTCGTATTCAAAATATGCGAGGGATGCACTCATGACTGTAGCGTACTTTTTTTTTCATATTCATATATTCATATCTCCTTTAGGAAGCATTTACGGGCATAAACCGCATAAAGTATGTTCCAGAATGAGGTCATCCCCTCTTAACTTCTTTTAAACGGTTTGGAATTTTTGACTTTTGAAAAGCTCTAGGGATTAGGGATACGAAAGGTGCAATGACCAATCTAATGATTATGCTGAGGTCAGTGGCGGATACAGGTATTTTAAGTATTGGTTTTTAAACAGTATAGTCGGTACATCCAACAGTTGTGTTGATAAATTGTGAGACTAAAATATTTTATTGAATACAAAAAAACTGAATCATGTAACTTTGAATCCTCGTCTTACTTTTCGCTCAGCAAAATTTTCCTCGCATTGAGTCGCAAATATTGTCAGCATGATGTTGGAACTCATGTTGGAACGCGAAAGCAGTACGACGCACCAATCGACATAAGAAAAATTTCGCCTATTTATGTCGCTCCGATGTTCATGATTTATCGTATACGATGAAGGATAGCAAAAAGTTTTTATTGAATCAATAGAAAAATTGGGAAAACGTGAATTTTCTATTCGCTTTTAAGCGGGCGAAACATGTGATGTAGTGAGTGCAGAATGAATTATACGAGGTGTGTCCGACCTGCATTTATATCTTCGTGCTAGAGCGCTCGATAGGCCTCTGCAGGGCATGAGCATAAACAGTAGACCCTCACGAACTCCCTGAATACCGTAGTTACCGGCTGGGCGCCTTGGATCGCTCGCTGCATATGTTTATATCCAACGACTTTTTTTCGTTCGTCGCATTCGTTTCTGTTGAAAATTACAGATCAACGAATTTGGATCAAGTTTTGCTTCAATCTCGACAAGAGTTGTACGGAGACGATTGAAATGATACAGAAGGCCTTTAGGGACGAAAGTGTGGGCAAAACACAGATAAAGTAGTGGTATAGGCTATTTAAAAGTGGCCGCACATCTGTTGACAGTGACCCTCGTTCTGGCCGACCTTTGCTGACAACAACACCGGAAAACATCGAGCATGTGCGACTTAAGATTGATTGTGATCGTCGATTGACTTGACGTGAACTAGAAAATGATCCCGAAATACCGAAAAGTACTGTTTGGGAAATTTTAACCGAGAAACTTGAAATGACTCGCGTCTGTGCGAAATTCATTCCGAAATTGCTAACGACGGAGCAGAAAGACTTTAGCTCTGAAATCGCTCAGGACAACTTGCAAATGGTCAGTGATGATGAAAATGTCCTTAAAAAGGTTATTACTGGTCCCTGTGATTATTGGATGTTCCCAAAATTGAAAATGGCTTTCAGAGTAATGCGACGCGTGAGCTGAAGGCCATTCCAAAATCGGCGTTCGAGAACTGCTTCAAGATGTGGAAGCACCGCTGAGAGCGTGTGGTTCAATCAAATAGGGACTACTTCGAAGGATGCCACAGCCCGGATGACGAATAATAGCACCAATGCGGAGATATGAAGGCAGGTCGGATACTTTTCGGACACACCTCGTATATGCAGTAATAAAATTAATTATTCAGAATATTACCTGGCAAATAAAATTATTTTCATGTGTCTCCGGGCAAAAATTTAATCTTCTAACCCAGTGGCGGATTCAAGCTTTCACCGCCCCTGGTCAATTTAGAACTTGCCGCCTCTATTTTGACAAAAAATGCTTACTTAGTATTTTGTCGATTAATTTTATACAAGAGAAATACACACATTAATGGAAAAAAAACAATGGCGCAACATTACGATGCTCACGCGCGTATAATTGACAGCTTTACGGCAGTGGAAAATCTTTCTGATTTTCAATCGTGTAAAATGTGAGAAAAATCTATAAACAGAGGCACTATTTTGATTTCAGTTAAATCCAAAAAAAATAATTCCCCATGTTCAAGTTGCTCCATATTTTGTCGCCCCTAAATTCTACCGCCCCAGGCCATGGCCTATGTTGCTTTTACGGAAAATCCGTTACTTTTGTGAACTCTAAATGCCAGGAAATACACTTCTTAACCGTTAACTTATTCCTTTAAACTTTAAGTTCGTGTATAATTTAAATTCACTGCCTCAACTATCGTCATGTCCTATCGTCAAGCGTCATGTCCTATCGTCATAAAAAATGTAGACCCAGAGTTTTTCTACGGGTGGACATTGTGACCTTTATGCCCTGGGAGGGGGCAGGCGGACATGGCCATTTGGCCACTCCTAAATCCGACACTGAGTTGGTAGTAAGCTGAGCTTATGTCCGCTTATATGTTCAGGTCTTGTCCGATGGGGTGATCTTTTTGGAGTGCGTTATTATATTTTAATATCCAGCGATATAATTATCGCTATTCCATAACTGGATGGCGATAAATAATTAAATTCCGATTATCTATACTTATACACCGAAAATCTCAGTTGGTAAACTGACTCATAATCAACGTATTAGCTTCACGATGGCTAAATCTATTTGAGACTTGAAATTTGACACTCTTTTAGTTTGTAGGTGCGAAATAAAGTCAGTGTGACTGAGTAAGTGAGTGAATGAGCGAGTGACTGACTGACTATAAAGTAAAAAAAGTAAAAGTACATCTTCGGGAGCGAGAAAGCTGAATTTCGATTATCTCTCTATCTATACATATGATAAATTAAAGTCACTTTTCGCGTCTGTTTTTCTGTCTGTCTGCCTGTATGTTTGCGAAAAACTACTGAAAGGATTTTAATGCTGTACCAATCGAACACATGACTCCCGAGGAAGGTTTTAGTGTAAAAAAATCACAATCGTCCGGCCGTATTTTAGTTACGGTCAGTTTTCCGGCAATTTTTTTTTTTTTTTCACAAAATTTTCCGAATTTTGGCAATATCTTAAGATTTGTCGTGACAACATATCAACTCAAAGCGAGAAAGTTTTAGGTAATATCTTAATCCTTCATTTACGACATATTTTGCAAAATTGTGGCTAGCCATTCCAGGGTTACAAGTTCGAATCCGGCATCGGCCAAAATAAAATTTAGACAATACTCATTGTTTAGCTAAAACGGTAAGAAATATAGAAAAATTGATGGGAATGAACCCCTCCAAAACCATGAACTGAGACACCAGAAAAACTATCATAGTTCAAAAATATGCAACCGTTCAAATATATGTTCAAAAATATGCGAGTTACGGCAGATTTACATGAAAGGATGAGAGATATAGAAAATATGATGGGAATATAACTTCCCCCCACCCCCTCTAAAAAACCATAGACCGAGACCTAAGTAAAATTATCAGAATTCAGAATGATCAAAACTCTCCTACCGTTTTCGAGTTTCGGACGATTTTCGGATTTTTGTATGGAAATTCAAGTTTTTGCACAATTTTGTCCGATTTAAATAATTTTTTGTACAAAAGCTGTTAGTCCTGATATAAATTTAATGGAATTGAACACCAAGTTTGTTGGGTAGGACGTGTTGGGAGTAGTATTGGTTAGGTTCCAAAAAAAAAATGCTTGTTGAAGTCGGCGCAAGGTTGAGTCGCAGACCCAGCATAAACTCACCAGGCTTCGCCACGCATTTCATTTTTTTTGGAACCTGACCCTATACTACTCCCAACTCGTTCTACACTGCTTAACAATCCGTTATTCTCCGACACTCCCCATGTTCTACATAGGTTAACAAACGTGTGTGTATGTAATCTATGTGTGGTATGTTTTGTTTGCGTTTAAACGGCTGTAGCTTAGTGATATTATTATTAATGTAAGAGTCAGATTTATTATCATTGTTTCTCTCATCTTTTCGAAACGAAGTTCGGTTAAATATAAAATAGTAGTTTGCATGACGCGATATACAGCGTGTTCAAGAATAACCGGTCACCTCCCCTTAATTTTTGAACGGCTTGGAATTTTTGAATTTTGAAAACCTCTAGGGATAGGAAGAGCATCATGGCCAATTAAATGTTTATGATGAGATCGAGGTTCGACCCCCGGATGTCACTTTTATTGACAAAATGTGTACATTTCTCAAGAAATTTCCATTTAAATGGTACAAATACTTTTTGTTAAATAGAAATACATACCTATACAAATAAAATAAGAAAAAAACTTATTTTTTTCAGTTTCTTCAAAAAAAATCGGGGACGGAATTAGAGGGATCTATTTTTACCTTTGTTGCACCCTACATAACGGTGTTTATTTTAGACTTTGATATGAAATTTGCCTTCCAGAAAAAGGTTTCTCATCTACTTAAAGCATCAAAAGTGTACATTTTTATTTTCATCAGTGTTGTTGTCGTAAGAGAACAAAGTGAAATCTCATTTTTCTCCTGGAAGTTAAAAATAGGCCCAATTTTCGGGTAAAAAACACCCATTTTCGGGTAGAAGCTATTGAGGACGAACAGTGATAGCTAACCTAAATAAGGAAACCTTTCAGCGAAAAAATATAAACATTCACCTTTTAAATTCTTTCGCAGCGATACCAGGGGAATGAGAAAATTTCAATGCAATTACATAGGAAATCCTTAGATGCAAGTTATTTCCTATGTAAATGCATTGAACTTTTCTCATTCCTCTTACCATGCTGTGAAAAAAATGAGAAGATTAATATTTTTTATTAAAATGTTTTCTTTTTTAAGACTTATCATTGTTTGTCCTAAATAATTACCTTACTTCAGAATTTCTACCCGATTTAAATATTTTTTTGTACAAAAGCTGTTTTTCAAAATGTCCCATTTTTAACTTCCAGGAGAAAAATGAGATTTGACTTAGTCCTCTTACAACACGGGTGAAAATAAAAATGTACAATTTTGATAGTTTATTTAGAAGTTGAAAATGGGACATTTGGAACACAATAAGGGAACTCTTACACCAAAGTTTAACATTAATACCGTTATACAGGGTGTAACAAAATTAAAATTTAGACCCCGTTTTTTTTTTNCCATTGTTTTTTTTGTTTTTTTTTCTTCTTTTTTGAGAAAATTAACATGATTTTTTTTCCTTTTCTATTTGTAGTTTAGAAGAAAGTATAGCAGAAAAAAGAAAATTTCATTCTATTTAAATTTCTTGAGAAATCTACACTTTTTGTCAATAAAAGTTACTTCCGAGGGTCGAACCTGGATCTCACCATAACCATTCGCTTTGCCATGGCCCTTTTCCTATCTCCAGAGCTTTTCACAATTCAAAAATACCAAAGGTTAAGTCGTTCAAAGGTTAAGGGGGGATGACCAATCATTCTGTTAAACACCACACAGTATACAGCGTGTTCCAAAGAGTTACACAAAAAAAGGAACCACGTATAGTAGAGTTCAAATAAAGAACACTTTGCTTAATAAACCCCTATACTGAAATGGACCCCCAGGTAGCTAGGACCACCCAAACTTGGCACTTAAAAATCGCTTGAACAGTAAAGGAAAATGATTTATGAATTGAAAAACCTGAAAACCATATCCATTTCATGACCCCTCCCCATAACTCCGCCCCTGATCGGGAAAAAGTGTCAAATACTCACCAAAGAAGCATGATAACAATCGGGGACGTCATGCAAAAAATGAAGTCAATAGCAAAATAATTCAATTTTTAATAATTATTTTTCGATTTTCAAGTGCCAACTTTGGGTGGCCCCAGCTACCTTGGATTTAATTTCCGTTTAGGGTTTATTAAGCAAAATGGCCTTTATTAGAGCTCTACAATACGTGCTTCTTTTTTTGCATAACCTTTTGAAACACCCTGTATACAACACTTAAATCATCAAAAGTGTACATTTTCGTTTTTATCAGTTTCTTAGGGTGACAAAGTCAAACCATAACCCTAATCAATTAAAATTTTCAGATTTTATTATCACATAAGAAGCATTGTCCTTAATAATCACTTAAATTTTCAAAATCTGAATCATGAATTTCTCAAACCGCAATTAGCACCTTACCATCCAAAATTTAATAAGGATTGTGATGTGTACGGCAAGGTTGTGGAAGTGTTAGATAAATTTGTCGGAATGTTTCCGCAATATAAAGACTATGTCTATTTGGTTACTGTGTATGCCGGTGCCTCTGATCAATATACAAATGACCAAATGAGAAAACGTGAAATTAACCGTAATGATTTTGTCCACAGTCATCTGGCAGGTGAGTTTCTTCATGAAGAAGTAATTTTTGTTAATTATTTTCAATAATGAACCTTTGACCTTTGGAATCGTGACGAAAAAAACTATACCCTCCCACCATCAAAATGTTCATCGAAAGAAGTATAACTTCAAAAATGCAATAGAAAAGATTTAGCTCATCTTGAGAGTATTTAATTTACAATTTTCACACTACTCCTGGCACATATATTAAAAGTAAAGTAAATGTATATTTCTTTGTCTTATGTCACATTTTTGTGGGTATACATTACAAGGTATCTCAATTATGTTTTACAAAAAAAAAGACTTTAAATCACTAAGCCTATTACCAGAGCTACTCAATTGTCCTCAGGAGGCTGAGTTAGCGCAAATCACAACATTTTTAACACGAATCCGTTATCTCAGTGTTGCCATGTTTTTTGACTCATATTAGATCAAATATTATTTGAGTACACCTTAATACAAAAATAAAATTTAAGATAATGTATTGTCTATCTACCTACCATGAAAATTTTTATTGTTATTAATTTGTATTCCAGCCTAATTTGGAGCCCTAGGGTGTGGGTGGTTTCGATGAATATTGTTTTTATAAATTTGCATTCCTTCCTCTATGCTCCATTATTTCTGTGGGTTTCTCCGAAAACGTTTGGCAACATCGAGATTTTTCTTTCAGCAGAATCATACCTCTATTTGATGGGAGAAAAAATAAAAATTCCCCTCACATCTCTCATTTTTTATTTCATACTATAGAATATTATATTACATTTTGATAAACAATGATTTGGGGGCAGGTCCGAAGTCCTATGAAAATAGAATGGATCTTTTCCCCTCTAATTTTGAAATAATAATATCCGAATTATAATGTAAATTTTATGAAGAAAAGTATGTTGCCCATTATATTATATACTAACTGTGAGACATGGTGAACGATATTCATTTGCAACATGCACTTTTTCATAATCTCCTGAGTACATCATCAGAGCTAGTTAGATCAGCGACTAAAAATGGTTGTTTAGATGTATAGAGAAAGACAGAGAGATCATGTTTATTTTTGTGATTCGGAAAAACACAAGATCATCTGATCGTCAAATAAATACAATAAAAGATTTTATTTTCGATCTAACTAGAATGAAGCATACATTTTGCGCCTACTCGAATTTCAGGGCCCATTTGACTGTTTGGATCGCGTTTGTCGGGCTATTTTTTTTTTACTTTCTCTTCCATAGAAGATAAAGTATTGTATTCGTGCAGAAATCTTAGACATATTTTGTCTCAAAAAATCGTTTGACGGGAAGCCAAAGGCCAAAATAAAGATCAAATATATTCGGCCATATTGCTTTTGGGCCATATTTTCAAAATTTTGGGTCATTTTTGAATTTTGAAAATATTTGGAGCCACGGGGCAAAAAAAAANATAACAATCGGGGACGTCATGCAAAAAATGAAGTCAATAGCAAAATAATTCAATTTTTAATAATTATTTTTCGATTTTCAAGTGCCAACTTTGGGTGGCCCCAGCTACCTTGGATTTAATTTCCGTTTAGGGTTTATTAAGCAAAATGGCCTTTATTAGAGCTCTACAATACGTGCTTCTTTTTTTGCATAACCTTTTGAAACACCCTGTATACAACACTTAAATCATCAAAAGTGTACATTTTCGTTTTTATCAGTGTCGTAAGGTGACAAAGTCAAACCATAACCCTAATCACTTAAAATTTTCAGATTTTATTATCACATAAGAAGCATTGTCTTTGATAATCACTTACATTATCGAGATCTAAATCATGAATTTCTCAAACCGCATTTAGCACCTTACCATCCAACATTTACTAAGGATTGTGATGTGTACGGCAAGGTTGTGGAAGTGTTAGATAAATTTGTCGGAATGTTTCCGGAATATGACAAGTATGTCTATTTCGTTACTGTGTATGCCGGTGCCTCAGATCAATATACAAATGACCAACTGAGAGAACGTGAAATAAGACCTGATTTTGTCCACAGTCATCTGGCAGGTGAGTCTCTTCATGAAGAAGTAATTTTTGGTTAATTATTTTCAATAATGAACCTTTGACCTTTGGAATAGTCACGAAAAAAAGAATCCCCCCCATCAAAATGTTTTACGCTTCAAGATCAAAGCCCGTGAATATTTGGCCTGCGAGGCCAAATAACGCGTCTAAAGAAGTATAACTTCAAAAATGCAATAGAAAAGTTTTAGCTCATCTTGATTCTTAAGAGTATTTTATTTACAATTTTCACACTACTCCAGACACATGTGTTAAAAATAAAATAAATGTATATTTTTTTGTCTTATGTCACATTTTTGAGGCATACATTACAAGGTATTCTCAAAAAAAAAAAAGACTTTAAATCACTAAGCCTATTACCAGAGCTACTAAATTGTCCTCAGGCTGAGTTAGCGCAAATCACAACATTTTTAACACGAATCCGTTATCTCAGTGTTGCCATATTTTTTGATTTTTTTGACTCATGTTAGATCAAATATTCTTTGAGTACACCTTAATACAAAAATAAAATTTAAGATAATGTATTGTCTATCTACCTACCATGAAAATTTTATTGTAATTAATTTGTATTCCAGCCTAATTTGGAGCCCTAGGGTGTGGGTGGTTTCGATGAATTTTTTTTTTATAAATTTGCATTTATTCGTCTATGCTCCATTACTTCTTTGGGTTTCTTCGAAAACGTTTGGCAACATCGAGATTTTTCTTTCAGCAGAATCATACCTCTATTTGATGGGAGAAAAAATAAAAATTTCCCTCACATCTCTCATTTTTTATTTCATACTATAGAATATTATATTACATTTTGATAACCAATGATTTGGGGGCAGGTCCGAAGATAGATCTTTTCCCCTCTAATTTTGAAATAATAATATCCGAATTATAATGTAAATTTTACGAAGAAAAGTATGTTGCCCATTATATTATATACTAACTATGAGACATGGTGAACGATATTCTTTTGCAACATGCACTTTTTCATAGTCTCCTGAGTACATCATCAGAGCTAGTTAGATCAGCGACTAAAAATGGTTGTTTAGAATGTTTAGATGTATAGAGAAAAAGAGATCATGTTTATTTTTGTGATTCGGAAAAACACAAGATCATCTGATCGTCAAATAAATACAATAAATCTTTTATTTTCGATCTAACTAGAATGAAATATACATTTTGCGCCTACTCGAATTTCGGGGCCCATTTGCGTTTGTCGGGCTATTTTTTTATGTGCAATGAATATCAGTTTCATCTCGGAGACTTAACTACGTAAATATTTATGTATTTTTTTCTTACATTTTCCATTTTGTTTTAGCTGTCTTCAAATTTATATACAAAAATGTAGTTAACTACATGATTCTGGACCCAGAGCGAGGCATATTGGACCCCGTTATTTTAAAGCAAACCGAAGATCAATTCCAAGTTCACAATATTCGAAGTAAGTATACTACTCAAAACAAAATAAGGGCCACTGAAGACCGCTTAACATTTGTCTATCAAGGCATGAATCGATCCCTAACATGTTTGGAGACAAATCTGAGATGCGTCAATTTATTAAGTCAGGTAATTTAGTTTTAAGTGAGCTTTATCCCGTAAGAGTAATTCGTACGTTGATTAGGTTCTGCCAATAAAGTTTTAGTTAAGGTGTTAATTTATATTATTAAGACTTTCTTGGTTTGAGCATTGCAATGCCTGGTGCTCGTAGACATTTAAATGCAGATTCCGTATCAAGGGGGCTTTCCCTACTACAAAGAGGACTGTCACAGAGAGGTTCTGCGAATAGAGTTCGTGTATCACGTCAAGCTATTCAAAACTTATGGAATACGTACCAGGAGACTGGTAGTGTACAGAGGAGACCAGGATCTGGACGGCAACGTGCAACTACGGTTCGAAAATATCGTCTTATAGCGAGAGTTGCACTCAGGCAGAGAACAAATACCGCTATCGATACAAAGCGAACTCAAGCACGCTTGTCAGTGACCAATCCATTCGAAACAGATTGCGAGAAGTCCAGCTACGATCCAGAAGACGAGTGTTAGGTCAAAGTTGACGTCACCTCACCGTGCAGTGCGACTAAGATTTGCCAGGGAACATAGTCAATGGACAAGAGAGAACTGGAAGCGGGTGCTTTTCACTGATGAGTGTAAAATTAAATTTGAAAGTGATAATACACATGTGAGACTCTGGAGAAAAATTATTCGATGATTGCGTACATGAAAGTAACAGATTTGGCGGTCCAAGTGTAATAATCTGAGGGGGTATAAATTTATCTGGTAGAACGGAGCTGGTATTCTTAACCGAGGGTACCGTAACATCCAACAGTTATGTTGGACAGGTGATAAAAACTCATGTGACACCATTTGCACAAAGGTTAGGTTCAGATTTTGTTTTGATGCAAGACAATGCTCACCCACATACCGCTCGCACCACCAGAGAGGCTCTAGAGGAGGCAAACACCTTAGTTATGGAGTGGCCAGCCATTAGTCCCGACCTCAATCCAATTGAGCATTTATGGGATCAACTGAAAAGAAGACTCAGAACCAATAATACCACAATAAGAACCAAGAGGAGATGATCCGGGCATTAAAATCTGTTTGGGAAGAAATCCCGGATGAGAATATTGCTCATCTCATTGAAAGCATGCGGAATAGAATGGAGGCGTGTGTAAACTGCAGGGGAGGACATAATTGATATTGACTTGTAACATAGTCACAGATTTTGCAATGTGAGGTAAGTTACATGCATCAACATTTGACACTTGCCACTTGCTAAGAAGTCGTATCCTGAATATTTAAAAATCTTTAAAAATTAGAGCTTGCTTTTGAGATGGCAACGAATGCTGCGTTAAATATTGTTTTAAATTAAGTGCAACGATGTTCCAAAAACAATCTAGTCTTTTTTGAATTCATAAAAAAAAACGAATATGTAAGTGGCCCTTATTTTGTTTTCAGTAGTATATAAATAAAATAAAGGAAGTTGATGAGCACAACATTCATCGGGGATTGGCTTACCGGTCGTCAATCTTACAAAATGTTTAATTTGATTTGGAGCCTATGTGATACGGCCAATATCAAATTGACAACACTGTCTGAGCCAAGATATATGAGTTATGATTCTTTTGACTAATTAGATCACTATTGAATAACTCAGTAAAATTGATCTAATCATTTTTATGACTTACTCAATGACTCATAAACAAGAGGATCTAGCTCATATAATCATACTCTATTAAAAAAAAAAAATAATGAATAATCTTGAATAAGCTGATACATCATTTCATAATAATCCACATATACCTGCCTCGGCTCAGCTACCCTAAAGACGGCACCAAGCTCCCAGAGATCTCTTTTTCCCCGCGAAATAAGATAGACTTGAAAGGGAAGCGATTCGATTCCGGTAATTCAGGCAGATTCCGCGATGTCTCTTGTCATAGGTACTTACGAGTGAAAAAAAAATACTTCTGAAATTCATCACAATAGCGTACAGTGTTCAATAGCATTCATAAATAGAGTATAGAGTGTCCCATAAACAAAAAACGTCTCCATTTTTGAGTCTTTCCTATAAACTAGAAAATTCCATACATTTCTACAGAAATTTCTAGGGATTAAAGAAAACCACAGTCGTAATACTAGGACAACCTTCTTGAATGAATGAAATATAGAATTGTTCACATTGATATAATACTAAGAGCACCTTCTTGAATGAATGAAATATAGAATTGTTCACATTGATGTAATACTAAGAGAACCTTCTTGAATGAATGAAATATAGAACTGTTCACATGGATGTAATACTAAGAGAACCTTCTTGAATGATTGAAATATAGAACTGTTCACATTGATGTAATACTAAGTTACTAAGACAACCTTCTTAAATGAATGAAATATAGACTTGTTCACATGGATGTAATACTAAGACAACCTTCTTCAATAAATGAAATATAGAACTGTTCACATTGATGTAATACTAAGTTACTAAGACAACCTTCTTAAATGATTGAAATATAGAACTGTTCACATGGATGTAATACTAAGACAACCTTCTTGAATTAATGAAATATAGAACTGTTCACATTGATGTAATACTAAGACAACCTTCATGAATGAATGAAATAGAGAACTGTTCACATTGATGTAATACTAAGACAACCTTCTTATTCCATATACAAGCAATGATAACAAACCCCTCAAAAAAATACTTTGCAGTAAAGATTTCTCGCCAATGGTTTTGATTTCAGTACATTAAAAATCTCGCAAACCTCTCCTTTACGCCCTTTTTTCGCAATTTTTCGCACTTTATAAGGTCACTTTCATATCTTTGACGGTGCGTCTACTTAATGAGTTAGAGTTTTTAAAAATGAACTAGAGTTAATGAGTTAGAGTTGCTAAAAAGGCACAACGTCAAAGGTGTGAAAGTGTGTTTATAAAGTGCGAAAAGTTGTAAAACAAGGGCGTAAAGCAGAGGTTTGCGAGATTTGTGAGATTTCTAATGTACTGAAATCAAAACCACTAAATTTATTGCCCTTTATTTTTAATTTCCCCCTCTCACATGCCTTATATCCCCTCCATATTTGTTTCTGTTTTCCATAACTTTGTGGACAATAATGAAACATAGCAAGCATTGTAGTCTCATTCTATCTTTTAATTGGGATTCTTTACTCTTTAAAAAAAATTAAATGCGTATTATAAACCGGTTTTTGGGCAAATAGTGGTAGTGGGGGGTACTTTTTTACGATAAAAATATCAAAAGGCTCTCCCTTCCACCAGATGAAACTAAATGAGACATATTCGATCAACTATTGATTTTATTTTATCATCTACGTGAAAAGTGCACTTTGTGACGTGAAGTAATATATTATCACTTGTGCATCGCTCAATGTATTTGACTTGGCGGGCAGAGGGCTGCCGCGCTTCAAAATACTTTAAAATAAGCTTTGTCTATTTAATTTTTACAGGTGGTTTCATGCATTTTAGAATGCTGCCGTCTACTTTAACCCCGCATATGATCGAAAGTTGCAACTTTCTGCCAAATATAACAACTACTCATCATTTATATTCCATACAAAAACCATTCTGTTCCATGATGTACAATACGTGTCAAAGGAAGCTGATGAATCCATTTATACAATTAGCTAAAAGAGATACAACTGGAAATTATATAGCTAGGATTTACACCGACATATTTCAGAACTTTACAGATGAAGAGGGTCCAAAATATTCAGTACACATAGACGGACATTGGCCAATTGATAAGTTTTTTAGACAATTACAGCAAAAAAGTGAGGTATGCATTCATAAATATTTTTTAGATTTTAATGAACGACAGTCCAATTCAAAAATTGTCTTGAAATAATGCGAAAGCCATTCCGGAGCGGAGCACAAAGTTTCTTAAAGAAAAAAAAAATATCTATAGAATTTTAGAAAAAGAATATCAAATCTTATACATAGGTCTAAATTTTGGTGAAAATGTTATAAAATGTCCCGAAGTTTGTTGCACAACCATCAGCCATTTTGAGTTTTTCGTCCGCCATATTGAATTTTATTTTTACTTTATGAATAGGTATATTTCGAGAACGGTTTACTATATCGAATTATTTTATTAGACTTTAACAGTGTCGGATTTGCCGTTAAAGCAACATAATTTAGAACTTGCCGCCTCAAAATAGAGGCGGCAAGTTCTAAATTGCCTAGGGGCGGCGAAAGTATAAATCCGCCACTGGACTTTAATGAACGACAAATAAATTTCGTTCCATTGATTTCTGTCGTATCTCTGAACGTTTTCGGGATGTAGATATAGAGATAGTCGTAAACGAATCCGCCACTGGACTTTAAATAAGGACAAATAAATTTCGTTCCACTGATTTCTGTCGTATCTCTGACCATTTTCGGGATGCAGATATAGAGATAGTCGTAAATGTATCCGCCACTGGGCTTTAACGAACGACAAATGAATTTCGTTCCATTGATTTCTGTCGTATCTCTGACCGTTTTCGGGATATAGAGATATTCGTAAATGTTAACTAATATTGTTAAATTGAAGAGAATACTATTTCCTACAAACTTAATGACATATATATTTTTGTCGTATTTATGCTCTTTACACACCTATACAGTATGTCACAGTCCTAGCGGATGCCCTGTAACCCTTGAATGGTTTGGAATATTTGAATTCTGATTGATGCTAGGGATAGAAAGGGGTCCATGGCCATTCGATTGGTGACTGTAAAATTCAGGTTCGATTCCCGAAAATGGCAATTTTTAAATTTCATTTTCCCAAGAAACTCATTTTTCTTCAGAACGTTAAATTCAGGCAGTTTTGAAAAAGGGTTTTTCGGGTAGAAAACCTAAAGTAAGGTTAATACAGACAGTAGAATATAACTGAAATATGGAAACATTTTAGCATATTAAAATATCAAATATTATCCGTCTCATTTCTTTTATAGGGGTGCCGGAGGAATGAGAAATTTTCAATACAAATACTGTAGGTTTAGAATACGAGTTATCTATCTTCTATACTTATAAAACGCAAAGCCCAGTTGGTATACTGACTGACTGATAATCAACGTAGCTCCACGATGGCTAAATGTAGAGACTTGAAACTTGGCACAAAGGTCCCTTTTAAAATGTAGGTGCGTAATAAGAAAGGAAAAAAATAAAGTACAAGTGGGAGCAAGTTACCGCCAAAAATGACGCTTTTTACGGGTTTTTTCTAAAAAAAATTCTGGGCAAATTAAAGAGATATCGAAAAATTACTGAGAATAGACCCCCCCCCCAAATAGTATATAAGGACCGAATACCCCACATATAAAATTATTAAAATTTGAAAATTTCCCGTTTCTCCCCGATTTATAGACGGTTTTCACCACCAAAAAATCTGAATTGAGAAGTACCACTTCCAGTCTAAAGAAAGCTGAAATTCGATACAAAGGTGTTTCGAAGTACAAAAAGTCATATCCTTGAATAAAATATTGAATTTTCTAACTAGAAGGGTGCTCACTCTGGGGCTCCGTTCCACCAAAAACCCATAGTTAAGAAGTATCACTTCCGGATGAGCGAGAAAGCAGAAATTTGATACAAAGCTGTTCCGCTGTCCAAAAAGTAATATCTTTGAGCAAAATATTGAATTGTCTAAATATTAGGGGCCGTGTTCACTCTGGGGGTTGGTTCCACCAAAAATCTAAAATTAAGAAGATTTTATGTCGTGATCTAGGAATTGTTGTTGAATTTTGTAACTGTTGCGAAGTACGGGAAAACAGCTAGTTTACTATGTAATTGTATTGAAATTTTCTCATTGCTCTAGCCCAATGTGAAAAAATGAGAAGGCTAATTTTTATTATTTCTTACTAAAATGATGCCATATTTAGTTTATTTTCTACTGTTTGTACTAAATCACAAGCTTTTCTACCCGATTTTCTACCCGAAAAACCCTTTTTCAAAACTGCCTGAATTTAACGTTCTGAAGAAAAATGAGATTTGACATTGTCAGTCTACAACACTGATAAAAATGGAAATGTGTAATTTTGATGATTTCAGTAGAAGAATATAATAATTGCACTTTTATAAAGAAACTCGAAACCAGGGCCGTTATACAGGGTGTAACGAAATAAGAATTCAGACCCCTCCATCTCTGCCCCTGATTAATTTGTTCAAAAAGTGTAAATATAAGTTATTCCTTATTTTATTCCAACTTTTAAATTAAAAAATAAAATTGGTACTATTCCATTTAAAATTCTTGTGAAACCGAAACTTTTGTTCAAAAAGTGCCATTTCCAGGAATCGAACCTGGATTTTACTGTCATCAATGGAATGGCCATGGACTCTTTTCTATCCTGGGATTAATCAGAATTCAAAAATTCCAAGCCATTGAAAAATTACAGAACTTCGGCTAGGACTTCTGGGACTTACTGTAGAAAACGGTCAGAGACATACTATAGAAAACGGTCTGAGATACGAAAAATATTTATAAATATTAGCTTGAAAGAAATTTAATTGATCCTAAAAAAATCGATAAAATTAAAATTAACCGTTCTCGAGATATTCAAAAAAGTAATATCTTTGAGTAAAATATTGAATTGTCTAAATATTAGAGGCCGTGTTCACTCTGGGGGTTGGTTCCACCAAAAATCTAAAATTAAGAAGATTTAATTTCGTGATCTCGGAATAGTTGTTGAATTTTGTAACCGTTGCGAAGTACGGGAAAACAGCTAGTTTACTATGTAATTGTATTGAAATTTTCTCATTGCTCTAGCCCAATGTGAAAAAATGAGAAGGCTAATTTTTATTATTTCTTACTAAAATAATGCCATATTTAGTTTATTTTCTACTGTTTGTACTAATTCACAAGCTTATTTCTTATATCAGAGTTTGTACCCGAAAACGCCCGTTTTCTAAACGGTCTGATTTTAACCTCCTGAAGAAAAATCTCCATTCCCTGGACTATATCTTTATTCCGAAAAGGGTGGGAGATAAAGAAAATTATTCTGAACTAATTTGTGGGAAATTTAATGTTGTTCATTAAAGTCTTTAATTAAATTCCTCAAAATTTGATATTTTACGGTTCAAGGGACGTAGAATCCAAAAATCGAATAAAAAAACCCGTTTGTTCTAAGTCCGCCGCAATGAGCAATTTGACTACTTAGGATGAAATTTCAAATATAGTCCCGTTTGAGGTCAAAATGTGCGCCGAAATTTTTGTGTGCAATCGACTATACCCTCCAAACGATCCAAACATATTCACTATTAACTCTTTACTATTAGCCAAACCAATGTTTTACCTGATTTTGTATAGGGGAAGTAATGAGATTTGAAACGATCACAAAATGGCCGCCATCTTAAAAACGAAGTAAAAGCGGATTATGAATGTGGGAGTTTGTATTGTTGGAAATGGTGAGTTCTTTAACCTCCTTTAGCTTTTTATGGTCAACCCCGAATATTTCTGTAATTAATTTTGAAAATTTATCGTTTCACTTTCAGCAAGATGAGCTTGACAATATTATATGGAATGCTGGTGCACCAGGAATGGGCTATTATGACCGTACTTTCTATAAAGCAAAATTAGAACAACTGGGATTTATGATTGAAGACCGTCATTTCATTGAGTTCTATAAGCGTTCTGTCCCTTATATTTAGTTTTACTTTCCTTATCCCTTCAAAAAGCAACAATTGTAATGGACTGAAATTTTCTATTTTCAATTCGTAATTAATTATCCCCCCAAAAATACCACTGCGTGCTATAAAAATTCCCCGCCAAGTCATCACCCCAAAAAAGATATGAAATCTATTTTGCGCCCCGCTATCCATTCTTCCGTTCTTCGAAATACCTAATGACTTTA
>CM022884.1:12783047-12809618 GCA_012654025.1 Pachypsylla venusta
GGCCCCAAAACCAAAATTACTACAAAATACCAAAATATGTTAATTATAGTACTTGGGCAACGGTGCATACCAAATTTTATCAAAATCAGACAAAATCTATGTTTTTTTTTTCATATTTGGGGCCCTGCCGGGGCCCCACATGCAAAAAATTTACAAAACACCAAAAATTGTCAAATATAATACTTTGGTGGCTGTATATACCAAATTTGATCAAAATCGGACGAATTTTGTTTTTTTCATTTGTGGTCCCCTGCCGGGGTCCCAAAACCAAAATTACTACAAAATACCAAAATATGTTAATTATAGTACTTGGGCAACAGTGCATACCAAATTTTATCAAAATCAAACCAAATTTATATTTTTTTTCATATTTGAGGCCCGGCCGGGGTCCCAAATGCAAAAAATCTAAAAAACACCAAAAATTGTCAAATATAATACTTTGGTAGCTGTGCATACCAAATTTTATCAAAATCAAACAAAATTTATGTTTTTCTCATATTTGGGGCCCGGCCGGGCCCCAAATGCAAAAAATTTTAAAAAAAACACCAAATATTGTCAAATATAATGTCAAATCTAAAACCAAATTGTTTCTCTGAGAATATTTGGTTTGATTCCAAATAGCAGATGAGTCCATTGTAAACTAGTTTCTCTAATATTTTGGAAAAACAGTTTATCAGTGATATGGGACGATAGTTGTTCACTTCAGCGTGAGTACGGGGACAATTATGGATCTTTTAAAGTAATCTGGAAAAATGCCTTCAGATAATGACTGGTTAAAAATGTCGCACAACACTTTAGATAATAGGGGAATATTTTCTTTGACAATGTAGATGGATTGCTGACCATCCTATGTACGAATTGAATTAACTCCGTTTCATCTGTGAGAGGGAGTTCATTCAGACACGTACGATGACTTATGCTACGAAGGAAGGAGGTGGGATCAATGTTAGAGTTCATACTAGAACTCTACTCAAAATCACGTGGGAACTATAAATATTACTTCCACGTGAAACCCACTAATTAAGATTATACCAAAAATTATTCCTGATTTTTAAACTTTTCCCTCATTAATTTAAACTTCTTTTAATTTAATTTTCCCCAGTAAACAATATGAAATCAAATAAACATGTAACCTCGTTTTATATATTTTTCTCCTTTTTTGTTATTTTAAATATTTTTCCCTTTTTTTTTATTGAATTTAAGTATTTTTATTTGTTTAATTCCCAAAGAACAAAAACATTCACCAAACGATGAAAAAATCACCCTGATGGTGTGCGTACTCAGATTATATTAGTACTACCCACACGCATCTATTTTAAAAACAGGGAACATTGACCAAAAAGTGAATATCTCTCTGATGCATTTGCGTACCCCAATAATAAATAGTAGGGGTACCCACACGCATCTATTTTAAAACAAAGGGAACATTCACCAAAAGTGAATATCTCTCTGATGCATGTGCGTACCCCAATAATAAATAGTAGGGGTACCCACACGCATCTATTTTAAAACAAAGGGAACATTCACCAAAAAGTAAATATCTCTCTGATGCATGTGCGTACCCCAATAATAAATAGTAGGGGTACCCACACGCATCTAATTTAAATCCAAGGGAACATTCACCAAAAAGTGAATATCTCTCTGATGCATGTGCGTACCCCAATAATACATAGTAGGGGTACCCGCACGCATCTATTTATGACAATAAAACATAATATAATATAACAAATACAGTAAAAAACAAAGAATACAGATACTGCTACCCATTGCAGGCGAGTATTCACCCGCAGGCAAACATTTTCCAGCAATAGGTATTATAAATATGTGCAGCATTGGAAAATGAATAAAATATAAAAACATTTCAACAGGAATATAAAAAATTGAACCAAAATAAAAATCGCAAAGTATTATCAGGAAATAGAATATTGACAAAAATTATATTATTATCAGGGGCGAGTATCTGACCAAATGCGGCATGTTCTATCGTCATAAAAAATGTAGACCTAGAGTTTTTTTACGGGGGGACATTGTGACCTTTATGCCCGGGAAGGGGGTAGGCGGAAATGGCCATTTGACCACTCCTAAATCCACCACTGAGTTGGTAGTTCGCTGAGCTCCATTTCCGCTTATATGTTCAGGTCTTGTCCGATGGGGTGATCTTTTTGGAGTGCGTTATTATATTTTAAAATCCAGCGATATAATTATCGCTATTCAATAACTGGATAGCGATAAATAATATCCGACCTCAAAAAACAACTTCGCGGTAAAAAGTTCCCGCCAAGTCATTAGTCACAAAAAGCACTGAAATCAAAACAGTGCCCGCCTCAATTGTATATCTTTTTCTCCCTTTGTAAACCTTCCTTTTTTAATTAATTTCACTAATTTTAAAATTCTCACAATTCTCGCAAACCTCTGTTTTACGCCTTTTTTTCGCAACTTTTCGCACTTTAGAAACTCACTTTCACACCTTTGGTGGTGTGCCTTCTTTACAAGTCCAACTCATTAAATGGGCACACCGCCAAAGGTGTGAAAGTGAGTTTCTAAAGTGCGAAAAGTTGCGAAAAAAGGGCGTAAAAGAGAGATTTGCGAGAATTATGAGAATTTTAAAATTAGTGAAATTAATGTAAAAAAGGAAGGTTTAACAAAGGGAGAAAAAGATATACAATTGAGGCGGGCACTGTTTTGATTTCAGTGCTTTTTGTGACTAATGACTTGGCGGGAACTTTTTACCGCGAAGTTGTTTTTTGAGGTCGGATATTATTTATCGCTCTCCAGTTATTGAATAGCGATAATTAGGAGGATAAGACAGTAAAAATGAAGGAGGATAAGACAGTAAAAATGGCCATTTTGAAATGTTTTTTTCTCAGTTTTCCCGTAACTTTTTTTTTGAAATTGTTGATTGTATCTCATCACCTACCCATCCGATTATGAAATAAAAAAAAATCACTTCACATATTTTTCTCATGGCTGTGGAGAGGCCTGAAAAGTGCACTTCGTGACGTAAAGTAATATATCACTTGTGCATCGCTCATTGTATTTGACTTGGCGGGCGGAGCGCTGCCGCGCTCCTCAATTATCTATATTTATACACCGAAAAGCTCAGTTGGTAAACTGACTCATAATCAACGTATTAGCTTTTACGATGGCTAAATTTAGAGACTTGAAATTTGACACTCTTTTAGTTTGTAGGTGCGAAATAAAGTGAGTGTGTTACTAAGTAAGTTAATGACCATTTGAGTCAGTGTGACTGAGTAAGTGAGTGAATGAGCGAATGACATGCTGAGTGAGTGACTAACTGAGTAAGTTAGTGATAACTGAGTGAGTGACTGACTGTAACTATAAAGTAAAAAAAGTAAAAGTACATCTTCGGGAGTGAGAAAGCTGAATTTCGATTATCTCTCTATCTATACATATTATAAATTAAAGTAATTTCGCTTCTGTCTGTCTGCCTGTATGTTTGCTATAAACTCAAAAACTACTGAAAGGATTTTAATGCTGTACAAATCGACCAAGTAACTCCCGAGGAAGGTTTCAGTGTAAAAAAAATCACAAATGTCCAGCCCTTTTAGTTATGGCCAGTTTTCCGTCCGATTTTTTAATTTTTTTCACAAAATTTTCCTAATTTTGGCCAATATCTTAAGATTTGTCGCGACAACATATCAACTCAGAGCTAGAAAGTTTTAGGTAATATCTTGATCTTTCATTTAGGACATATTTTGCAAAATTGTGGCTAGCCATTCGAGGGTTACAAGCCATTCAAGGGTCGGCCAAAATGAAATTTAGACAATACTCATTGTTTAGCTAAAACGGTAAGATATAGAGAAAGATTGAAGGGAATGAACCCCTCCAAAACCATAGACTGAGACACCAGAAAAAATATCATAGTTCAAAAATATGCGAGTTACGGCGGATTTACATGAAAGGATGAGAGATATAGAAAATATGATGGGAATAGAAAGGGGGGAGGTCCTCCAAAAGAACATAAACCGAGACCTAAGTAAAATTATCAGAAGTCTATAACCGACCGATTGTACGATTTTTTCTATGAGAAATCATAGAATACTATTAGAAAAGCAAAACTGGGACTCCAGAAAAATGATCAAAACTCTCCAACCGTTTTCGAGTTACGGCCAATTTTCGGATTTTTGTATGGAAATTCAAGTTTTTGCACAATTTTGTCGATTTAAATAATTTTTTGTACAAAAGCTGTTTTTCAAAACGGCCCATTTTTAACTTCCAGTAGAAAAATAAGATTTGACTTTGTCCTCTTACGACACGGGTGAAAATAAAAATGTACAATTTTGATGTTTTATTTAGAAGAGAAACCTTTTTTTGGAATACAATATGGGAACTGTTACATCAAATTTTAACATTAATACCGTTATACAGGGTGTAACAAAATTAATTAAAATTTAGACCCGCCAAGCTCTGCCCCTGATTTTTTTTTTTTTTTTTTAAATGAAAACGATTTTTTTTCCTTATTCTATTTGTTGTTTTATTAGAAGAAAAATATTTGTAACATCCTATTTAAATTTCTTGAGAAATCGACACTTTTTGTCAATAAAAGTTACTTCCGGGGGTCGAACCTGGATCTTACCATAACCATTCGCTTTGCCATGTCCCTTTTCCTATCCCTGGAGCTTTTCACAATTCAAAAATACCAAAGGTTAAGTCGTTCAAAGGTTAAGGGGGGATGACCAATCATTCTGTTAAACCCCACGCTGTATACAGGGTATTTCAAAGAGTTACACAAAAAAAGGAACCACGTATAGTATTAGAGCTCAAATAAAGGCCACTCTGCTTAATAAACCCCTATACGGAAATGGACCCCCAGGTAGCTAGGACCACCCAAAGTTGGCACTTAAAAATCGCTTGAACAGTAAAGGAAAATTATTTATGAATTGAAAAACCTGAAAACCATATCCATTTCATGACCCCTCCCCATAACTCCGCCCCTGATCGGGAAAAAGTGTCAAATACTCACCAAAGAAGCATGATAACAATCGGGGACGTCATGCAAAAAATGAAGTCAATAGCAAAATAATTCAATTTTTAATAATTATTTTTCGATTTTCAAGTGCCAACTTTGGGTGGCCCCAGCTACCTTGGATTTAATTTCCGTTTAGGGTTTATTAAGCAAAATGGCCTTTATTAGAGCTCTACAATACGTGCTTCTTTTTTTGCATAACCTTTTGAAACACCCTGTATACAACACTTAAATCATCAAAAGTGTACATTTTCGTTTTTATCAGTGTCGTAAGGTGACAAAGTCAAACCATAACCCTAATCAATAAAAAATTTCAGATTTTATTATCACATAAGAAGCATTGTCCTTAATAATCACTTAAATTTTCAAAATCTGAATCATGAATTTCTCAAACCGCAATTAGCACCTTACCATCCAAAATTTAATAAGGATTGTGATGTGTACGGCAAGGTTGTGGAAGTGTTAGATAAATTTGTCGGAATGTTTCCGCAATATAAAGACTATGTCTATTTGGTTACTGTGTATGCCGGTGCCTCTGATCAATATACAAATGACCAAATGAGAAAACGTGAAATTAACCGTAATGATTTTGTCCACAGTCATCTGGCAGGTGAGTTTCTTCATGAAGAAGTAATTTTTGTTAATTATTTTCAATAATGAACCTTTGACCTTTGGAATCGTGACGAAAAAAACTATACCCTCCCACCATCAAAATGTTCATCGAAAGAAGTATAACTTCAAAAATGCAATAGAAAAGATTTAGCTCATCTTGAGAGTATTTAATTTACAATTTTCACACTACTCCTGGCACATATATTAAAAGTAAAGTAAATGTATATTTCTTTGTCTTATGTCACATTTTTGTGGGTATACATTACAAGGTATCTCAATTATGTTTTACAAAAAAAAAGACTTTAAATCACTAAGCCTATTACCAGAGCTACTCAATTGTCCTCAGGAGGCTGAGTTAGCGCAAATCACAACATTTTCAACACGAATCCGTTATCTCAGTGTTGCCATGTTTTTTGACTCATATTAGATCAAATATTATTTGAGTACACCTTAATACAAAAATAAACTTTAAGATAATGTATTGTCTATCTACCTACCATGAAAATTTTTATTGTAATTAATTTGTATTCCAGCCTAATTTGGAGCCCTAGGGCGTGGGTGGTTTCAATGAATATTTTTTTTTATAAATTTGCATTTCTTCCTCTATGCTCCATTACTTCTGAGGGTTTCTCCGAAAACGTTTGGCAACATCCAGATTTTTCTTTCAGCAGAATCATACCTCTATTTGATGGGAGAAAAAATAAAAATTCCCCTCACATCTCTCATTTTTTATTTCATACTATAGAACATTATATTACATTTTGATAACCAATGATTTGGGGGCAGGTCCGAAGTCCTATGAAAATAGAATGGATCTTTTCCCCTCTAATTTTGAAATAATAATATCCGAATTATAATGTAAATTTTATGAAGAAAAATATGTTGCCCATTATATTATATACTAACTGTGAGACATGGTGAACGATATACTTTTGCAACATGCACTTTTTCATAATCTCCTGAGTACATCATCAGAGCTAGTTAGATCAGCGACTAAAAATGGTTGTTTAGAATGTTTAGATGTATAGAGAAAGACAGAGAGAGATCATGTTTATTTTTGTGATTCGGAAAAACACAAGATCATCTGATCGTCAAATAAATACAATAAATCTTTTATTTTCGATCTAACTAGAATGAAACATACATTTTGCGCCTACTCGAATTTCGGGGCCCATTTGTATTTCGAGAGAGAGAGATCATGTTTATTTTGTGATTCGGAAAAACACAAGATCATCTGATCGTGTAACTACGTAAATATTTATGTATTTTTTTTCTTACATTTTCCATTTTGTTTTAGCTGTCTTCAAATTTATATACAACGATGTTGTTAACTACATGATTCTGGACCCAGAGCGAGGCATAGTGGACCCCGTTATTTTAAAGCGAAACGAAGTTGAATTCAAAGTTCACAATATTCGAAGTAAGTATACTACTCAAAACAAAATAAGGGCCACTGAAAGACCGTTTAACATTTGTCTATCAAGGTATGAATCGATCCCTAACATGTTTGGAGACAAATCTGAGATGCGTCAATTTTTTAGGTCAGGTAATTTAGTTGTAAGTGAGCTTCATCCCGTGAGAGTAATTCGTACGTTGATTAGGTTCTGCCAGTAAAGTTTCAGTTAAGGTGTTAATTTTTATTATGAAGAATTTCTTGGTTTGAGCATTGCAATGCCTGGTGCTCGTAGACATTTAAATGCAGATTCCGCATCAAGGGGAACTGCAAAGAGACCTGTCACAGAGAGGTGTCACGAATAGGGTGTATCACGTCGAACTAAAACTTATGGAATACTTATCAGGAGACTGGTAGTGTACAGAGGAGCCCAGGATCTGAACGGCAACGTGCAACTACGGTTCGAGAAGATCGTATTATAGCGAGAGTTGCACTCAGGCAGAGAATAAATACCGCTATCGATACAAAGCGAACTCCAGCAACACTCCAGCACGCTTGTCAGTGATCAAACCATTCGAAACAGATTGCGAGAAGTCCAGTTACGATCCAGAAGACGAGTTGGAAGGTCAAAGTTGACGTCATCTCACGGTGTGGCGCGACTAATATTTGCCAGGGAACATAGTCAATGGACAAGAGAGAACTGGAAGTGGGTGCTTTTCACTGATGAGTGTAAAATTAAATTTGAAAGTGATAATACACATGTGAGAGTCTGGAGAAAAATTATTCGATGATTGTTTACATGAAAGTAACAGATTTGGCGGTCCAAGTGTAGTAATCTGAGGGGGCATAAATTTATATTGTAGAACGGAGATGGTATTCTTAACCGAGGGTACCGTAACATCCAACAGTTATGTTGGACAGGTGATAAAACCCAATGTCATACCATTTGCACGGAGGTTGGGTTAAGATTTTGTTTTGATGCAAGATAATGCCCGCCCACATACCGCTCCCACCACCAGAGAGGCTCAAAAGGAGCAAACATCACAGTTATGGAGTGGCCAGCCATTAGTCCCGACCTCAATCCAATAGAGCATTTATGGGATCAACTGAAAAGAAGACTCAGAACAAATAATACCACAATAAGAACCAAGGGGAGTTGATCCGGGCATTAAAATCTGTTTGGGAGGAAATCCCGGATGAGAACATTGCTCATCTCATTGAAAGCATGCCAAATAGAATGGAGGTGTGTTTGTAAACTGCAGGGGAGGACATACTTGATATTGACTTGTAACATAGTCACAGATTTTTCAATGTGAGGTAAGTTACATGCATCAACATTTGACACTTGCTAAGAAGTCGTATCTTGAATATTTAAAAATTAGAGCTTGCTTTTGAGATGGCAACAAATGCTGCGTTCAATATTGTTTTAAATTAAGTGCAACGATGTTCCAAAAACAATCTAGTCTTTTTTGAATTCATAAAAAAAAAACGAATATGTAAGTGGCCCTTATTTTGTTTTGAGCAGTATATAAATAAAATAAAGGAAGTTGATGAGCACAACATTCTTCGGGGATGGGCTTACCGGTCGTCAATCTTACAAAATGTTTAATTTGATTTGGAGCCTGTGTGATACGGCCAATATCAAATTGACAACACTGTCTGAGCCAAGAGATATGAGTTATGATTCGTTTGACTAATTTTGACTGTGAAAGTGTGAATGTGAGTTTATAACGACGAAAAATTGCAAAACAAGGGCGTACAGCAGAGGTTTGCGAAATTTGTGAGATTTTTAATGTACTGAAATCAAAACCACTAAATTTATTCCCCTTCCTTTTTAATTTCCCCCTCTCACATGCCTCCTATCCTCTCCATATGCCGCACTTCGAAATACTCTAAAATAAGCTTTGTCTATTTAATTTTTACAGGTGATTTCATGCATTTCAGAATGCTGCCGTCTTATTATGAAGACCTTTACGGTATTTCTCATAATGTAACCGCGCATATGGTCGAATGTTACAACATGCTGTCAAATATATCAAGTACNTTTTAATTTCCCCCTCTCACATGCCTCCTATCCTCTCCATATGCCGCACTTCGAAATACCTACTCTAAAATAAGCTTTGTCTATTTAATTTTTACAGGTGATTTCATGCATTTCAGAATGCTGCCGTCTTATTATGAAGACCTTTACGGTATTTCTCATAATGTAACCGCGCATATGGTCGAATGTTACAACATGCTGTCAAATATATCAAGTACTCATCATTTATATTATATAGAAAAACCATTCTGTTCCATGATGTACAATACGTGTCAAAGGAAGCTGATGAATCCAATTATACAATTAACTAAAAGAAATCCAACTGGAAATTATATAGCTAGGATTTACACCGACATATTTCAGAACTTTACAGTTGAAGAGGGTCCAAAATATTACGTACACATACACGGATATTGCCCAATGGAAAAGTTTTTTAGACAATTACAGCAAAAAAGTGAGGTATGCATTCATTAATATTTTTTAGATTTTAATGAACGACAAATAAATTTTGTTCCATTGATTTCTGTCGTACCGCCGACCGTTTTCGGGATAAAGATATAGAGATAGTCGTAAATGTAATTTTTTTGCAAATATCTCGAGAACGGATGACAAAAAGTGTTAATTTGAAGAAAATACTATTTCCTACAAACTTAATGACATACATTTTTGTCGTATTTATGCTCTTTACTCACCTATACAGTATGTCACAGTCCTAGCGGATGCCTTGCAACCATGTAACCCTTGAATGGTTTAGAATATTTGAATTCTGATTGATGCTAGGGATAGAAAAGGGTCCATGGCCATTCGATTGGTGACTGTAAAATTCAGGTTCGATTCTCGAAAATGGCATTTTTTAAATAAAAGTTTCATTTTCTCAAGCATTTTAAATGGAATGGCCCCAATTTTATTTTTTAATTTAAAAGTTGGAATAAAATAAGTACTAAGTTTCATTTACACTTTTTGAAAGAACTAATCAGGGGCGGAGATAGAGGGGTCTAAAATTTTATTTTGTTACGCCCTGTATAACGGCCCTGGTTTCAAACTTTGATGTAAAAGTTCAAATATTTTGTTCCGAAAAAGGTTAGTCATCTACAAAAATCATCAAAAGTACACATTTCCATTTTTATCAGTGTCGTTGACTGACAAAGTCAAATCTCAGTTTTCTTCAGAGCGTTAAATTGAGGCAGTTTTGAAAAAGGGTTTTTCGGGTAGAAAACCTAAAGTAAGGTTATTTAATACAGACAGTAGAATATAACTGAAATATGGAAACATTTTAGCATATTAAAATGACAAATATTATCCGTCTCATTTCTTTTACAGGGGTGCCGGAGGAATGAGAAATTTTCAATACAAATACTGTAGGTTTAGAATACGAGTTATTTACTATGTAATTGTATTGAAATTTTCTCATTGCTCTGGCCCAATGTGAAAAAATGAGAAGGCTAATTTTTATTATTTCTTACTAAAATGATGCCATATTTAGTTTACTTTCTACTGTTTGTACTGAATCATAAGCTTATTTCTTATTTCAGAGTTTGTACCCGAAAACGCCCGTTTTCTAAACGGTCTGATTTTAACCTGAAGAAAAATGAGATTTGACATTGTCAGTCTACAACACTGATAAAAATGGAAATGTGTACTTTTGATGATTTCAGTAGAAGAATATAATAATTGCACTTTTATAAAGAAACTCGAAACCAGGGCCGTTATACAGGGTGTAACGAAATAAGAATTCAGACCCCTCCATCTCTGCCCCTGATTAATTTGTTCAAAAAGTGTAAATATAAGTTATTCCTTATTTTATTCCAACTTTTAAATTAAAAAATAAAATTGGTACTATTCCATTCAAAATTCTTGTGAAACCGAAACTTTTGTTCAAAAAGTGCCATTTCCAGGAATCGAACCCGGATTTTACTGTCACCAATCGAATGGCCATGGACTCTTTTCTATCCTGGGATTAATCAGAATTCAAAAATTCCAAGCCATTGAAAAGTTACAGACCTTCGGCTAGGACTTCTAGGACATACTGTAGAAAACGGTCAGAGACATTGAGACATACTATAGAAAACGGTCAGAGATACGAAAAATATTTATAAATATTAGCTTGTAGGAAATTTAATTGATGTTCAAATAAGTCCAAAAAAAATCGATAAAATTAAAATTAACCGTTCTTGAGATATTCGCAGAAAACAAAAATATGAAACCTTAAAATTAAAGATGGCCAAAGATCCCCAACGAAAAGTCAATATGGCGGATCGTTCGATAACTTTCCCGCCTCGAGGTTTTCAATATTATGAAAACTTTATCACTATTTTTTTTTTTTTCTAACACATTCGTAAATCTCTATTCCCCGCACTATATCTATATTCCGAAAAGGGTGGGAGATAAAGAAAACTATTCTGAACTAATTTGTGGGAAATTTAATGTTGTTCATTAAAGTCTTTAATTAAATTCCATATACCTAGTTAACCGTTCCCGAGATATTTGCTCAAGAACATAAAATTCCAGATGGCGGAACTCAAATTTCCCATAAAATTCCAGATGGCGGAACTCAAATTTCCCACCGCGGGACTTTTTTTAATATTGATGAAGGAGGTCAAACCATCATTTTCGGCAAAATATAAAATATATTTTAACCCATTTTTTCATCTAAAATTCCTGACTAAAAAAAAAATTAGTTTTTAACAATTTTTTTCTTTAGTCCAGGATTTTTAGTTTTATTTTTAATTTTAACTTTGCAGTAAGAAATATTCCCATAATTAAAAAGTAGATATACCTACGACAACATATTTTTTCTTAAAAAATCACGGGAATATTTCAAATTTTAGTCGCTTATTAATTTCATTTATGAACCTTTGCAATCGTCACGAAAAAGAAAAATACAATCCTCAAAATTTGATATTTTACGGTTCAAAGGACGTAGAATCCAAAAATCGAATAAAAAAACACGTTTGTTCTAAGTCCGCCGTAATGAGTAATTTTGCTACCTAGCGTTGACGGATTTGGATGAAATTTCAAATATAGTCCCGTTTGAGGTCTAAATGTGCGCGGAAATTTTTGTGTGCAATCGACTATACCCTCCAAACGATCCAAAGATATTCACTATTAACTCTTCACTATTAGCCAAACCAATGTTTTACGTGATTTTGTATAGGGGAAGTAATGAGATTTGAGACGAACACAAAATGGCGGCCATATGCATTGTTGGGAATGATGAGTTCTGTAATCTCCTTAAGCTTTTCATGGTCTACCCCGAATATTTCTGTAATTAATTTTGAAATTTATCGTTTCACTTTCAGCAAGATGAGCTTGACAGATTATTATGGATTATTGGTGCACCAGGAATGGGCTATATTGACCAAGATTTATATAAAGCAAAATTACAACAAGTGGGATTTATGATTGAAGACCGTCCTTTCATTGAGTTCTATAAGCGTTCTGTCCCTTATATTTAGTTTTACTTTCTAAAAGCAACAATTGTAATGGACTGAAATGTTTCATTTTCAATTCGTAATTAATTATTAATATAATACATAATATTATTTAAAAAATATCTAAGTATTTTTATTATTCTTATTAATGTGTGTATAATTCTATAGATTTCTGTCGTATCTCCGACCGATTTCGGGATATAGATATAGAGATAGTCGTAAATGTATCCGCCACTGAACTTTAATGAATGACAAATAAATTTGTTTCCACATTGATTTCTGTCGTATCTTCGACCGATTTCGGTATATAGATATAGAGATAGTCGTAAATGTATCCGCCACTGAACTTTAATGAATGACAAATAAATTTGTTTCCACATTCATTTCTGTCGTATCTCTGACCGATTTCGGGATATAGATATAGAGATAGTCGTAAATGTATCCGCCACTGGACACTAATGAACGACAAATAAATTTGTTTCCACATTGATTTCTGTCGTATCTCTCACCGATTTCGGGATATAGAGATAGTCGTAAATGAATCTGCCACTGGACACTAATGAACGACAAATAAATTTCTTTCCATTGATTTCTGTCGTATCTCAGACCGTTTTCGGGATATAGATATAAGGAGAGTCGTAAATGTGGTTTTATATTTAGTTTTACTTTCCTTATCCCTTCAAAAAGCAACAATTGTAATGGACTGAAATTTTTCATTTTCAATTCGTAATTAATTATTATTATAATACATAATATTATTTAAAAAATATCTATGTATTTTTATTAATGCGTGTATAGTTCTATAGAATGACTAGACATTCTGTAAATTGCGGGGCGTTTTTAGTCAAAGTATATAATAATTTCATTTTACCTTTGGCCACTTCATTTTATGAAGTGATAAGGGGTGACTCATTTTAAAGGACATAGTCAAATGTCAAATATATCGGAAACCGTTAGAGATAGGAAGAAAAACCTTTCTCTTTAATTCCTATAGAAGATAAAGTATTGTAATCGTGCAGAAATATTGGATTTTTTTTGTCTAAAGAATCGTTTGACGAGAACCCGAAATCCAAAATAAAGATCAAATAGGTATGTCATTGGGTCATATTTTCACTATTTTGTGTCATTTTTGAAGTTTGGAAATATTTGGAGCCATGAGGTAAAAAAAAAAAAAAACTAAATTTCCTACGTATCAAATCTCTAAAATCCAAACCACATAAAAAATATTGATGAAATTTAAAATCAGGAATTCGGAATCATTTTATCTAAAATAAATTGTCTCACGTGGGCGTATCTCCGTCAGGGGCACCGCCAGGGGGTCCTAAAATAGAAATCCCTTTAAAAAAACAGTTTAATAATTTCACATGATTTTTTTTTTAATGTCTAGAGCCGACAGGGATCATTCAAAGTATTGCAAATTAAATAATCAATGTTTTATTTTTATTCAGAGTCCCCCTCAGTCCAGGACCAAAAATGTTGCAATTGGAACAAATCTCCAAAAACCACATAACCAATTTTGATGAAATTTAAAATGGGTAACTAAAAAAAATGGACCCAAGTGGGTGCGTCTTTGTCAGGGGAGCACTAAGCTACTTCAACAGACTGTCGCTTTTAAAAGAAATCGATCCCATTTCCGTTTATTAAGTTTAAATTTAAAAGAAATTAATGTCTGGAGCCTAATATATTATTCGACTCATTATAATCACTGTTTTCTAGCTTTAAGCCCGAGGGCCTCCTCCCAAGGTCCAAGGACTTCTCATTTGGGCCAAATCTCTAAAATCCAAACTACATAACCAATTTTGAAGATATTTAAATCTGGTAATCATATAGCAATATTTTACCTAAAGGCATTTTTCCGTTGAGGCGTATCTTCACCAGGGGCCACTTTTACAGGCCCCAGCAGGGTCCCAAAAACGAAAGTCCTCTAATTTTAATTAAATTTGGTATGCAAAATAACCCATCAAGTGTTATATTTTATTTTTTATTTTGAGGCCCTTTCAGGGGCCCAAAAATTAAAAAAACATAAAATCTGCCTAATTTTGATAAATTTGGTTTTGGTATGCACAGTCAACCAAGTATTATATTTGACAATTATTGTTGGTATTTTGTAGGAATTTTGGCGCCTCAAATTTGATATTTGCCGTCCCCGAAAGCTACCACCCTAGGCTCGAACCTACTCATCCACTGCCTTTTATAATTATAAGAATAAAACTACTCTATTATTGTAACATGGGCTTATTTTTTAATATAATACTATCACTAAAAAGCAACTTCCACATCTGATGACTGCAAAATCTTTTTAAACTAATATACTATTATTAAAGAGCAACGTCAGCAGCCGTACGCTGCCAAATCTTTTTAAACTAATACTATCACTAAAAAACAATGTCCACAGCCGAAGGCTTCAAAATCTTTTTAAAATAAAGGTCAACGGCAGCAGAAAAAAATATTATAATAATATATCACTTCTATATTTGAAGGTAGTCTGCTAGAATGATTAAGGAAGAGAAAGTCTAGTACGGTTTTCCGAAATCATTTATTTAAGATGCTACTAAAGTTTTTAGTGACTTAGAATTAATATTTTATTTTTAGAAAAGCAATAATTTTATGTTTTCATTAGTTTTCAATTAAAATGAAATTTCAAATCTAATCTGAAAGTGTTAAATGACGTCAATTAAAAAACTATACCAAATTAGCAGTTATTATTTTATTGATGGCTCTAATTTTATACCCCCATTAAATTAAAAAATCTGTGTCAGTCTGCCACTGTGTACCAAATACAGTAAGCGCCCGAACTTTTTCAATTTACTATTGATCAATTTCAATCAACTTTCGTCCAAATGTGATTTGGACCAAAGTTGATTTCCAAAAAAACAAAATGAAAAATGCGTGCGCATGTCGGCCACTGTGTATCGTCTACCAAACGAGTGCTGCATGTCACAGGGAATCCTGGACAAAAGAAAATATTTTTTTCTAAAATCCCACCACTTTTAATCCCCTGATATCCTTAATATTTTTTCCTTTTTAATCACTTTCAAAAATTGTCGTGCTCAAGCAAGATTGCTCATTAAGACATGCCCGTAAAAACGTTTCCTAACTTGTTTAGTTGGGTTAAAATATGTAAAAAAAAACTATACAAGTAAACATAAAAAGTTAAAAACAAAACAAAAGATGTGGTATATTGCAAATTGCAAGCCGCAAACAAATGGGAAAGATCCCGCGTGTCTGAAAATCCCTCGTTTCTTGTCCAGGATTTTCTGTGATATGCCGCTTTCCTACCAAACACCATAATCACCAGTATTTTCAAAATAGAAATGACTAATTTTTAACTGAAATTTGGTACGTCTGATTCACGTTTTAAAAAATGGGCAATGGCCACTGACTACCGTCTACCAAACGCCACAAGTGCCGGTGCAGCTAAAAATTAACCAAGTTTAATGAAATTTGGTATGTAGTCCCATTTCAGGTCTAACTGGTCTTCCTTAACTTTTAGTACTAAAATATGAGTACGGAAATTTAATATATTTACGAGAAGAAAACATTTGGACCCTCAAAGTTGCGACAGTATCGCTCACGACAGCCAAATAGGGATTTATTTTTTATTCTATTTTTGCGATCCATCCAAATGTTCAATATTGATAATAATGAAACAAAAAATGTTTACCTACGTGAATTGATGGTGAGTACTTTGCATCCCTGTACCAACCTTAAACATTATTGAATCAACGAATTTTCTTTAATTCTGTTTGACCATCTGTTCGTTCCACTTAAGTAGAATATGCGAAAAACCGCTAAAAAGCAGCATAAAAGCGCCAACGGTATATTCGAATACCAAAAGCTTTCATAGCATAAAACTGACATACACATACCAAATTTCAAGGCTCTAGTACTTGCCGTTTTCGAGTTCACAGACACACACACGGATCAATGGCTGAAACTCGAGATTTGGGCTCTGGGAACCCCAAAACGTGTTTTGGCATTGAAAAATCGACATCGAAATTTCAGCCCATTATAATACTTTCCTTTATAAATGTGGTACCCATTAATCATGAAAAAGAGTGCGTCTGACAGCAAGATAAATTTATCTTCAAAGATGGAGGCCATTTTGAAATTGGTGCCATCTGAAGCCTCAAGATGGCCCATTACTTGAGTAAGATTTACAGTTCACATAACTGATTATTTCTGTTAGAAGATGAGCTGTCTAGACACCTGTAACCTCTACATAGCTTTTGTAAAAAGTTGTGTTCTGGTTTCTCTTAGTTTCAATAAACTGAGGTCAAAATTTAAATATTGAAGTTAACATGAGAGCTGCTAAACAAGAAATATCTGACGCTTTAAAAAACAAAAAGTTTGTATTCATAATGTAGGTATAAATATAAAATAATTGCGTCAACTTTCTATTGATTCGTAATGATGGCAATTAGCGTAACAAATCATCATCATCATCAACCGTGATTATTCCATTGTTGGTTTAAGGTCTCTTCCATTTCCTGGAAGAGACCTTAAACCTAAGTAACTAAGTTTCATCAAAATCTATATAAATAGTAAATACCCAAACTAAGTTTCATCAAAATCTATATACATAATAAATATCCATACTAAATTTCATCAAAATCTATACCAAAATCTAGTTTCATCAAATTTTATAGTTAAGTGAAGATATAGTTTTTTTCTTTAACTCATTATCCAAACTAAGTTTCATCAAAATCTATATACATAATAAATATCCATATTCAGTTTCATCAAAATCTATATAAATAATAAGTATCCATACTAAGTTTCATCGAAATCTATATAAATAATAAATATCCATACTAAGTTTCATCAAAATCTATATACATAATAAATATCCAAACTAAGTTTCATCAAAATCGGACAAGACGTTTGAGATTTATTGTGGTAAAAGATTGAAATAAAAATCATGGGTGTTTCATCAAAAATTTACAGAAATTACACATTGCAGCAATCCTCCAGGTCTAGTAGGTATCACAATGACATTGCACTTGGAGGACCCGGGTTCAATCCCGGTGGCTGTGATAAGAGGCTCTCAGTAATGCTGTGATACCCACAAAAATTTAGAACAGATCGTTGGGCCTTACCACAAAGAAATTCTACATTACATTACACATCGCATATTATTTGGGGCTTACTTATGGAATTTCTATTTTATGAATTGGGCCTCTGGCCGTGTTTCAGGCCAAATTTCAGAAATCAATATCGTAACTATATTTACACGAAGCAATTCATGTTTTAGTTGATTATTTTCAATAATAAACCTTTGGAATCCTTACAAAAAAAATTACCCCCCCCCCTCAAAATTTGATGTTTTTCGTTTCAAGGTACCTAGAACTTAAAATCGAAAGAAAAATCGTGATTAGTGTTGACCGATTTTTTTGTACGACCAGATATCAAGAAAAAATAAATAGATAGAACAGCAAGTATAGAAACTTGATCGTAATCATGGATTTCGCTAGGCATTTCATAACTTTCGACTCGACCATGAAAATAAAATCCAACATCCCCACCTCTCAACATTAGAAAGAATACAAGAACCTAATTTAAAAAATCCGCGATTTGTTTATGCCTTTTATACCAACAGCTTTAGCTGATTTCAATGGAATTTAAGTTCAAAATATTATAAGTTTAATAGAGCGAACGAGTTTTATAATCTCCTGAGAACATCATCACAGCTGATCAAATATAAAAACTTGCAATTTTGCTATTTGGGATCACCGCAAATATTAAAATAGGACAGAAACACTGTAAAATGTCCTATAATAATCTCATGTGCTAAGTTGGCAGATTTATTTAATTTCATGATAATGTTATATTCCCAAGATTTGGTAGCAAACAATTACATCTTTTTTGCATTGTTTTCTAAACAATCAATATTAATCAATACTAAAAGTGTGAACTTTTCTCTTTTTCAAGCACGTAGTAACCTATAGTAATAATTATGATACACCTAATGGACGTGGAGACATCTTTGTGAAGACAACTTCGCGACAGTATAATTGCACATAGATAAATATTTACTATACAACATTAAAACTATTGTTTAAACAATAATAATAATTAAAATATTCCTTTTCTCATCACGTGTGTGAGGAATAAGTGTGTTTGTGTCGTGTCATGAAAAGAAACAGACGCCTATGGAGAAGGGAGGAGTTTGGAAAATATCCAAACTGAGATAAACCTCCTCCATGCGAAGATAAAGAAAACAATGAATTGAGGGTAGAGAAAGCCACCTATAGAGTTCTATGGAGAAGGAACATATAAACTGACACCAAACTACTCCATGCGAAGATTAATGAGACTTCAAAACAAGGGGGAGACTAAAGCCGCCTATAGAAATCTATTGAAGAGGACCATCCAAACTAAAAATTTAAAGATGAAACAGCCCATTCAACAATTTGCGAAGCGTGCCCATGATACATGAGCTATTGCCCCGTTGTAGGTATTGTTTGAGAGGTTTGTTCGACTACTCCATGCGAAGAATAATGAAAAAGAGGGACAGAGTCTTCCGACCAGATGCCACACGAGACTGAAGAGTATCTCAAAAATTGCCCACCAACTTTACAAACGTGGTAGAAGACCTAGCTCCTGGTCTATTCGGTATCACGCTGTCATTGCACGCGGGGGAACCGAGTACCGGATTCAATTCCTGATGGGTTCGAACATTTTCCAACTTAACGCTTTTCCAACTTTGAACTTAGCGCACCCAGCCTGATGAGGACGATTGAGTAGCTACGACCGACGGCGGCATTACAAGCGTAGAAAGAATTCGTTTGGAAGAAGATTGAAGAGATTATTAGTACATGAGGCTCTTAGTAATGCTGTGATACCCACAAAAAATTATGAAGATGGCGTTTGCCCTTACTACGAAGAAATTCTACATTTAAATATCATAGAAATTTGAATGATATTCGGTCACCCCGTATAGTTACTTATAGAAACATTGCATTATATTGCATATGATTATGCAGTTTGATTTTGCACGGGTGACATTCTTCAGCACATACGAGATTCTCTTCATTGCAACACAACAATCTTCATCATCATACACACATGATGCATTAATGCACTATTGTCTTTTATCTTCATACGCCATCCGGATCTGTAGGGTATTCAAACCCCTAATCTACAATTTTCTGTTCACTCGATGGGGGTTTTACAACCTCAGTAACTCGGTTGGTTGAGGCGGTAGATTCGATCCCCGCCTCTTCGATATACTGGCACAATAGATGTAAATAAAGGTCGCAGTGATAATTGCAGTCATTCTGGATAGAGACCTGGCACCTGCTTCATAAAACTAACCGTCTTAGGGTCTATTTCATAAAACTTATAAGGCCCGTATTACAGGCAAAGATTATTTATAAAAGTATGCAAAATGCATTTATACAAGCCAGTAATATATGCATTTGGCCTCAACATTTTAGAAGTGTTGTTGTCTGTAATACAGGCCAGTAATAATACAAAACGGGCATTTGGGGCAAAAGGCCCGAATAGAGCAACAGTTTTTCCGAATTGATGCAGGTGTTTTTAGGGATTCGAGATTTACTAAAAAACAACTTCATCATCGGGGCATGGCCGATCAAAACGTTTCCAAACCTTCTTTGGGGAGACGTACTATTGTATCAATTCTGAAAAACTGTTGGTCTATTCGGGCCTTGTGCCGAATCCGGGTATTTGTGATTTATTAGAACACACATATATTATGGTGACTGTAACACAAGTGTTTTACAGACAATTACTTTGGAAAACATACTCCAATAATTTAGAGTGAGATTTTAAATTGTTTTCTCGCATGGATGTAAAAATTCAACGAATAGAAAGAAATATTTGAAAAAAGATTGCCCATCTTTGATCATGTAATAGGCATAGCCACCGAGGGCAGCAGCTTCATTAGTTGATGGTCCTGACCCCAGGAGGTTTGGTGTTAGAAAGGGCATCCAGCATTAAAAAACTCATGGCTACTGCGAGAAGCAACGGGGGTTACCGTACGATTGTGCATGTTGAAGAATCAAGTGTGCGACCTTCAATCATTACTGATAATTTACTGCAGAATGTTGGTGACATTTGTAAGGCCATTTTTAAAAGCTCGTACATTAGTTTGTAAGCTCCATTTCTGTCTTGGCACTGGAAAGCGGATGATTAATTTAACATTTGTTAGCGTTGATCATGCAGATGTTTCTAAGTTGTATGATGACTTGAATATAGTGTCGTGTCGTGAATAAGTAGACCTTGATATCAGAAAACATGCTTGTAAATTAGACCATAAGATTCAACGAGCACCAAGTATTCAAACACTTAAACATACTGGGTAAAACATAACTTGGTCACAATTAAGGAAAAATTATAATTTAGGTTTGGGAAAAAATATCTGAAAAAGGGAAAATTACAACCGTAGAGGGAATATCTTGAACATATTATATCTTAAAGGAAAAAGAATAATATATAAATCGAGGGGAGCAAGCCAGCTTCATTAGGTAACGGTCCTAAGTCCGTGTAAATACAGAAGGTTTGGTGTTAGGAAGGCAATCAGTCTTTAAAAAACTCGGCTTCAAACGAAAGATGAAAATTCATTAGCAAATTATAGTTTCTACGCATTCATACTATGAGAAAAAAGCGAGGGTTACCTTGACAGAAAAGAATACAACTAAAGAGAATAGGCACTGAAAAAGATCGTGGCATGGTAGAATTAAGGAAGGCAACGCCGACCCCAAATATTGGGAAAAGGTAAAGTTAAAGCAGAGGAAAATTATTGAAATTCATATTTTAGGATTGGGAAAAAATTCAGATGATGGAAAAATCACATCCTTCTTCTTGAATCAAAAAGATTTAAATATCCCTATCAGTATTAGTTGCCAACATTAGTGATAAATGACATCATTAGTCATACATTCATTCTTGAAGTCTAATAGGTCATATTTATGGGATCCCAAACCATATTAAATTGTAAAGGTCCATATACACTGCCCGAGCATTCGTCGCGAACAGAGGTGACGAGGCTCGGGCAGTGTAAACAGTCGCCGCGAGCCAATCATGTTCGAAACGAATGCTCGTTCGTGCTCGAGTTTGATCCACGCGATGTCGGTTTAACTGATCGCCAGAAATGCTCGAGAAGTGTGAACAGAATGCTCGTTTGTGTTCGTGCTCATCGAAAACTAGCGAGCAACGATCACGAATGCTCGATATTCGTATACCTTCAGTCAGTGTAAATGGGCCTTAAATTATTGGTACCTTGATGTTGAAAACACAAATTGGAAGTAAAACATTTCAATTTTGAGGACAGAATTGAAATTTGTTCACTCCTAACTTCAACCTCCACCCAATTGAATTTTCAACATGTCAACCAGGAATTTGACATAAGACTTTTGTTCAGGCCTGTACATTGTCGGGTCTTGCACGACATTCACCTTTGTTATGGTTGGGTCTGTGCTTGCCTGGGTGAGGATTAAATTGCATTACATTACTGTATTGTTTGCCATTCTGATTATTACAAGAAACATTTCATCACACAACTAGTAAAACAAGAGGAAATTAGATTGTCTAAGGCAACAATACACGATTTGGATGGAAAATCTGATGTAGAGGAGAATCATTTTGGATGAGGATTGCCAAAATACTACCAAAAGTTGATGATTTGATATGGTTTGTGAATCTAGCCACCGAGTGAAGCAAGTGAAGAGTAAATACAAAGAGTATGTTGTTAGGAAGGGCATGCAGCCTTTAAACAAAACTCTCTTCAAACAGATGAAATGTCATCAGCGAAATGTTTCTATGGGTACTGTGAGAATCAAGCTAGGGGTACCGTGCCAGGAAAGGGAACAGTTAAAGAAAGAAGAGACAGAACAATAGGTTGTGGCATGGTCGCATGGTAGAATTAATGAAAGCAACGCCAACCCCAAATAGAATAAATTGGGATAAGGAGATATGGTTTGTATGGCATCATCATTAAGATCAAAATGGAATCATAATCATAGTGATATTTGGATTTAAAAAATTTCAAATTTTTAAATGGGGTTATTTTTTAGTCATGGTCGATTCTAGAGATATGCGTTAAGATATGCCACCTTCTTCCCCACCAGCAGGCTGTCGAACGGACAAAGGATACCACAAGAACATTTTCCAAACGACGAAGACTTTAGTTGCTCGAGATGAAAATGATATTAATTTGACAGGAACCGAACATTATGATAGCTATTTTATTTTTTTTCTTCTCAATAATAAAATTGATTCCAATGTGTTATTGCATTGATTATGACATCATAAGTAAAACGCAATCAGTTTTAATTATAAAATGATTATCTTTATAGTCGGCAACGCTCAAGATTGATACAATAATTTATCAATGTCCTAATACGGAATGACCTTGCTCAAGAAGTTAGTCCGGATATTGAAAGTTGGTACAAGAATGACAGCTATTGCATACCTAAATATTAAATCTGGTATCATTAAAGTTACATTGGGTTTTAGCTACTGACTTAAATCTTAATCTTAATAATGTTCTTTATGCTCACTCAATCTGATGAAGAATACAGTGAGCGTTGTGTTGAATTGTCGGATTAAAAATAACAAATATGGAAGCTGAACGTAATTTTTTTTACCAAAAAGTGCGGACAGTGAAATCTAAAATCAGCTGATTCAACAGTTTGAAAAATTAAGCACATATATAAGAACTAGCCGACCACCTGTCAAGTCAAAATGGTTGTCTGCGACCATTCATCGAAAAATATCTAGCCTAATGTCTGATCAAGTTTTCTCAGTTCCTTGGCGTTAGCTAGGAATACAAGCTACACTCCAAGCACACAAAAGCCCAGTGGTGGCTTAGAAGCATGGGATTTTACATCTTAGAGGAAAGTAGCTTGTATATACTTAACCTAGGCCAAAGATTTGAGCAAACTTGATCAGTATTTTGGAAGCCTGGCATTTAGGGGCCCCATGCTTGAGCTCCATAAAAGTAGGGAGTTGAAATCAAAAATGACGTGGGAAGCAGTTTCCTATTCCTTCCCGCAGAGACTACACAAAATTTGGCTCTAATCACCTAGTGGCCAATCTAATATTTTCGCGACTAAAGGCAAGGATTTCCATGGTTAGGTCCCTAGATGATCCTCACATAATGGCCCTACAATGTCTTACACCCGAAACAGTTATCAAAAACTCATCTGTCAACGAGGTTCTTGGCCCCAGCCTACTCAGATCACAGGTTCTCGTCCGATGAATAATGTCGTGGACCCCATTCTTGCCTGTTTATTGACTTTGCCATAAATACATTTATGTCCTTGGCTGGTGTCCTCAGCATTATATTGGTACTTGAAATTTGTGTTCCAAAGAGAAAGACATGTGCATGACACTATTCGTTTAAGTTTAAACGAAACTGTATCGTAGAGAGTTAGGTAGGTATGTACATAGGTATTTGTTTTTTTTATAAACAACACAACAACTCACAAAGACATTAGTTAATGTAATAATGCAGCCCAGAGACAGAGAATCCAACATGAAGTGTTCAGATAGCATCTGATGAATAATCTAGAGAGCGGTCAGAATATTCGCAAACACTTCATCCTGCCACAGAAGTTTGCTGGCCAGAGTTGCATTTAGGCGTCTCCTTTTTTCTTCTGTCTATCCCAGCTGAAGAGTTAAACTGATCTGAAGGACAATTCAATTAATTGTGACAACAATATTACGAGCCTAATGAAAGTGACCATTTTAAAAAAATATCGAATATATCGATTAACCGTGTAATCCATACCTATGCGTTATGGGTTGGTGGTACAGTGGTAAGACTGGCAAACAGTAGGGTTGACTTGCAAACAGTAGAGCGTGGGTTCAAACCAAGCAAACCTATGGAATTTTATTCTCATGAATTTGAGTTTATTTACTACATAAATATAGCATCCAAAAACTGCCGGTTTCAAGGGACTCTTCAGTCCTATTCCGGCAGTATAAATAAGGGACTATTATTATCTTTAATTGATGTGATACCGCCCTGGAGAACGTGCATTCTGCAGTAAATATTAACCCTGAGAACCCATGAAAAAGTTTCCAGTTATCATCTGGTGAACAAGATAGCGAGGGGATAGATTTTTTTTCAAACACCTCATCCTAACACACGCAGACTTCTGTGAGAACACTGCTCTGAAAAATGTTCTACCTCAAATAATTAAAAACCATCATGATTAAAATCAACAACAAATGGCAAAAATATTCACAACACATCATTTAAACGCAGACTTCCTATGTCGTTGTCGCCTCCAGGATCAGGATACTACAACTATGGCTGTGATACCACATTGGAGAATGTTTTGTGTACAGCAAATTGCAACCCTATTAGAAATCGAAGAACGATAATGTGTTTGGAACAGAGTTGTCAGAATTTTTATTTTCTCCAAACTCAATCTTTCTATTACAGGTAACAAAAAAAAAATGTACATAAATGTGCCACTATCAAAATTTTTGAACTAGTGATGTTGGGCCATTTTGTGCAATCCTACATATTCTACAGACAAGAACAAATCATAATTATTCCCTAAGATTGGAAATTTTCCTTGACATTTTCCAAAACCGAATTGATGGCATATCATTAAAGAATTTCAATCAAATTTTATTAAGTATCCTACAAGTTCTTGATTTTATTCCTAATGTGTTCCTGATAATCGAGCTCTCATTTCTAAACAATTCTGATGCGAGTTTGTTTAACACCAATATTCCTAGTTTATCTTGATCTTTCGTTAATAATAAAGAATGTAAATCTACAATATTATTTCAAAACAAACAGTCCGACGCGACAATTCAAATAATGTTAAGATCCAAGAAGGAGATAAATTTTATTTCAATATCTTCCAATCTGGTCGCGGTATGTACCGACAGTTACAGACATACAAAATGAGAACACTTCAAAAAACTTTATAGTATCACACCGTTGATAGCAATGCAGATTAAAGAAATAGTAGAACTTGTTCCGAATTAAAATGATGAGCATTCGGTGGCATCGTGATGCTAAAAAAACAGGTAAAATATTCCGCCGTCCCATAATCGTCAAACTTTGCACTTGACGTCATATGTGCGTTATACGTACTCATACATCTTTTTGGTATACATAATGATTTTTGGACCTACACGGAATGAGGCTACAGAACTGTTCCGCATTAGCAACAATAGGAAAAAATTAGGATGATCAAATGTGAGAGACAAAATTAAGAAACGGGTGGTACATTTAGCACGAGAGAGTAAAGTTTTAATCATAAAGAAGTGTTTCAAACTAAATTATGAATCAACGAGCAAAATAGGACGGGGAAACGATGAAATGACACAATTAGAGAAGGGTGTGAGGTAATTAAAACACTTCAAGAGGATGGAGAAAAATGATTCCAGACAACGCAAAATAAAGTAAGGTTGAGAAGACCCATTAGAGTAGGTTTTAGACTCTCGTGGATAGTGTAACCGGATAAGAAGAAGAAGCTATACATCAGCATTGATGATAACTTCTCATTTTTATTTATATTTTACTTTCCATTTCTTAGAAGAATAAAAAAGTGAACTTTTAGACAAACATAATAATCGCCGGCGTTATGGCAAGAACATGGAAGCCTTGTCTTCTTAGGATCAAAACATCATCATAAATGAAGAAATCAACTCTCAAGTGTTGAGGTGAATTTATAAAAATATTTTGTTATGAATAATAAAATTGTGGGTCTTCAACTCACGAGAAAAACATTTTACTAATACCTTTCTAACGATAAAAGATTAAACACATCTTTGCGGAAATTGTTCAAAAAATGAATTTGAATGACGGAATAATAAGTGGCAATTTACAAAGATTTAAAACAACAGTTTGGTTCTCCTTGAACTACGAATAAAATCCAAACGGGAAGGGAGGTGTATATATTCATACTATCTTTTGAAAGAGGACAATGAGCAAAGGAAAGTTGAGATCGACATATGTATCCTTCACCACTGATTTATTAACCAAATTGAGACTTGGACAGGTTGCAATGTATACCAAGAGGGCAATGAGCAAAGAAAAGTAGAGATCGACAGATGTATCCGTCACCACTGATTTATTAACCAAATTGAGACTTGGACAGGTTGCAATGTATACCAA
>CM022884.1:12826722-12842759 GCA_012654025.1 Pachypsylla venusta
TGTATGTATGTTACGCTTTCACGCTTAAACTACTGAACCGATTTTGATGAAATTTGGTATGGAGATAGACTAAACTTTAGGAAAGGACATAGGCTACTTTTTATCGCGAAAAAAGGCGCCGAAACTATAAACGGCCATGCCTATAAGGCGCCAAGCGAAGCGGGCGTATCCTGCTAGTTTTAAATAAATAGCATAATTATTTACTCCCGGGAGTTCGTTAGAGTGTTTTATTACCTTTCCAATACAATACTGTACAAGAAAATACTCAATTTACTCACACGACCATAAATAGATTCTAACCAAAAATACGAGTATGATTACAATGGAAATATTTCTCACCAATGTTCCCTGCAGTTTTAAATTTTGAGAAAACATAAAATATCAGTGCTTGATGTAGTTAATTAATTTGAATTCATCAAAATCAGTGACCTCATTCAGTATTTTGTACATCCGCCACTACATTTCCTGGAAATATAATCTGCTCATACGGGTCGGTAATATCTATACTTATTAAACGCAAAGCTCAGTTGGTATACTGACTGAATCAAAGTAACTGCACGATGGTTGAAATTTGGCACATATTAGATTCCTTTTAGTACTTAATAAGGAAAGAAAAAATCGAAAGTTCAAGTGGAAGCAAGATACCGACAAAAATAACGCTTTTTAGTGTTTCTCTTTTGCAATTTTTTTCTGGTTCTATGGGCCTGACCCTCCGTGGTTATGGTTCTTTGTAAAACAAAAAATATAAAGATTTTTATTTACCATTGAATTGTGAAATTATTCAAAAATCTCCAAGAAAAAAGGTGGAATATGGTCCACATTTTTACTAGACTATATGGCCCACATCTTTAATCCACAATGCTAATTTATAAAACACAAAGCCCAGTTGGTATATTGACTGACTCATAATCAACGGTATTCTATGATGTCTAAACTTAAAATGGCCATTGGCCATAGCTGTAGAGGGTAAATACAAGCCCGGGAGGGAGAAATATACGGACCCTCCTATTACAGTTTCAACTAAAATTGTTGTGTATTTACACCAGAACACCAGGCCCCTGAGCCTGTCGTTCGGTCAAATTTATACTTATAAAACGCAACGCTCAGTTGGTATACTGACGAACTGATAAATTAATAATCATCGAATAATAAGGAAGAGTGTAACTGCACGAAAAGTGCAGTCGGATAAAATCATAAAAAAATAAAAAAATTAATTGGAAGCGAGTTCTCGACAAAAAACGAAGTTTTTAGTGGTACAATTGTACACAGACCCAGCGTAAAAGATGTCCAAAAATACCGGAAATAAATATTTCGATGTTGAAAAATATGTAAAAAAATGCTGTTTTCTTTTATTAAAAGTCATGGAATATTTCCTCTCTGATGTGCAATGTTTATATGGGGGAAATGTATGTAGGGATTGCATTTTATGTGAAAGAAAAGATCATTTGCTTTTATGATAACCTAGTCATAAAATTTTCATAGGTCCAAACATATTTTCCCAGGCCCAGATTTCCTTTCTACGGCCCTGGTAATAGGAGGGTCCGTATGTTTTCCCTCCGGACCCAATATTCTACGACCCTGATTCTTCTCCTTCCATTATGATTAATTTTTTCCTTAGAAAGTTTGTAATTTGTTTAAAATTTGATTGATAATATCTGATTACGATTTAACCCGATGATGCCACTATTGAAGATTATAATGAGTCCGATTAAATTGTCGGTATGAGGAAATAAAGAAAGCGCGCGTCAACGGAATTGTTGCTCGTCGTACATTGTTGTGTGAATAGCTAATGGACGTAAGGTGTATAATTTACAGAGAAATTATTGATGTAAAAGTATAGAAAATATGTTGAACAAAAAATAGCTAACAGATCGGAAAGTTCAATAAAATTCAATGTTCATTGGATTAGACAGAATTCTCATATTTTTAGTATCGTAGATTGGGGGAACAAAGAAATAAGTCAAAGTTTGTTAATTTATATTTTACTTTTCCACACTATATTTTAGATTCATTATTGAAAATTTTGGAATCGCTAACAAAAAATGAATCACCCCTCTCTAATATCGTCCGCCTTGAGCGTACTTTTAACATTTAGTGCTGACCAATTCTGATGAAATTTGGTATGTAGTTCTAATTGTAACCCAAAAGTTTTCAGTACTCTCAGTCACATATCACATACTAAAATTTCAGTACGGAACCCACTGACGAAAAATTTTGGGACACAATTAAAACCCAAATCGAATCTACATACTGAAATTTGGTAAATGGTAAAATGACTGCTCATGTTGTGCCGTGTACAGGGGTTGCCGGGCGAACGATTTTTTAATTCGATTTTTGCATATGTTTTAGGTGTAACCAACATCATCCTCTATGTTTTAGGTGTAACCAACATCATCATCAATTAGTTAGTAGTAAAAAAGCCAGCGTCTATGGCACGTTGAATACACGAGTTCCCGTATGATCACTGAAGTTAAACAACGTCCAGCGAGGTTCTTCCATTTGGGTGTCCACGTGGGATCGCGCCCTCGTGATGCTGGCTATTTTTCCGGCCCAACCAAGGCTGGATAAGGTCAATGTGAGTAGCTGGTTTGCAAGTTTCCAGCGAATGGAGGGTGAAACCCCCGTCTTGAATGACCAATAGATGTTAAAGAGGCATTAAGCCAAATTATAAAAAAATTAGCCCGTATACTAACTGGGCTGTGCTTTTCATAAGTAGTATGAATACATAGCGTTGATAATTGACAGACAACGTCCGGACCAAATCACCGGACCTAAAAGCTGCAATTTTGACAGAGCATTCCTATAATTGCATGAACGGCCGCTAAGTTTTTTTGTTGGAAATTTCATACCTTAGGGTTGGGGAACATGACGTATTAATGGGCACGCTTCCATATGCTATGTTCCTCTGATTCGTCTTTCTGAAAGACAGACGCATATTAGGCATCCTATAGGTTTAGTCCTAATTAGGGATGGCACGATATATCGAAAATCGATATATATCGATATATTTTCTTCCGATGTATCGATATATTATATTGATATATTTTCCACGATATATCGTTTCATATATAGATATATTTTTCACGATATATCGTTTAATATGTACACTAATTTAACTTTTTTCAATGTTTTTAATATATAGTTACCCATTTATTTATTTTATTTTTTTGTTTTACTCGAAGTTTTCTATTTTTAGGGGATCCCACTCGTTCCTTTGAAACTGGTCATTGGTGGAAACTGGAAAGCAGGGGAGGGTCAGGTTAGGAAAGTACGGAGAGGGGACGACATTTCCACCAATTGACTTCGCAAAATTCTAATTTCAAATAAACCGATATATATCGTCGATATATCGTATTTTTCATATATCGATATATTTTTGAACGATATATCATGTTACCCTTCGAGTATTGAATCCTACAGCACTGATTTCGTATAATATTCTTGTACTTTATAGATTTTTTTATTTTTAATACCAGCAATGTCAATCATTTTTGACCTTAACCCTTTGATTATGACCTACCCTCAGTCAGCTTCCTATAGTAATGTATAAGAGAGTGAAATTTAAACATACCTATACAGTTTATACAGGGTGAGCTATTTAAATTGACGGGACTTGTATTGTTAATAAGAAAAAATCGATCAAAACTATTTGATATGAAATGCTTTTTCAATTATTTTGAACCTTTTGGAATTTTGCTCCATTACCTGTGAAATGTCTCGCAGATGGTCGCCGTCAAAATCGAATGACTCAATGTTCTCGTTTTTCGACATTTTCCATCTCGTTTCAATATGAATAGTTGCTATTTCGAGTATATTCTTTCAAGACGTCCCGTCCAGTCGGTCCATTTTGACTATCCTACTTTTCGCACTACTTGACAGCCCCAGACTTCTTCTTGTATAATAAGCAATACACTCTGGAATTCTTGAAGGACAATATTCGACAAGCGAATAATATGCAACCGAAGAAAATTCAGGGGAAAACCAGTACATTGTGCCATTCATTCTCGTGGTGACCATCATGTTGCACAAGTGATATATGAGCCAAATTCCAACGTTCAAAGATTCAAAATTACATTCAATAGAAAATAGAAAAAAAAAAATAATTTCGGTAGATATTGTCTTGCCCCGTATACAAGGTGCGTTAGCTTACATGAAAACCGTGAATCCCTTCAGCATTAAAAATCTATACTTTTGGGTATAAATATTTACTTGACGCGAAAAATTATGTTTGAAAAAAAAAATCTTATCAGCAGTAAAAAATGTTTTTTGACAAATTTTCCAGTGTTAAATTAGTATTTAATTCCCTGGCTCTCTGGGTTAAGATTTCCATTTTACTTTCTCTTCCTATCGAAGATAAAGTATTGTAATCGTGCCAAAAATTTGGATATTTTTTTTATCAATAGTCCACCCAAAACATCTCTATCTCGAAATGTATCAATCCACCTTGAATTCTAAAGACATTTAATCAACTCTGATAATCATAATTTCACAATTTATAAATTATATGATGGAGGAAAAAGTTTTTTTTTTTTTTTTAATTAATTGCCATTGACAAATGTATGGACCGAGCTATGATTAGGGTACGTTAAGTTGGCCGGGTCATGTCGGAATTTCCACGTTTTTGTGAGCTCTATCGTTAGTGCTACGTTAGTGCTGGTTAGTGCCGTAAAAATGATCGTTAGTCTATGGATTACGTCTTTGATTTTTATAATACTATCAAGAACAGGGGTGTGGTACCTTCAAATTTATTAAATCTTACGTCAATGCAGTTTATATCATTAATCAGTGCCGGATTATAAATTTATTATCTATCAATTCTATTTTAAGATCTAATCTTACTGACTGACTCATATTTAATATGTAAATCTATGGATTCAAGGATAAACTTCATCTGATGGTGTACAATACAGAGGTAGTGACTTTACTAATGCATTGTTTCCTGAATCAGACACAGTGTTGCTAACGCGGTCAGTAATATAATCAAAAAATTGAAAAACTTGATGAGTCTCTCTGGATTGTGGTTCTTGCATGGAACGGAAATTTTAAACATGCATTTTACAGGAAAGGAACCTAATAATGATGTACGTGATCAAAGCCGTACCCAGGGCCCAGGGGGGTCCATGGGGTCCACACCCGAAATTTCAATGTTTTTTTTTTTATATAGTCTACTTTACACGTGATATTTTTAATGAAAATACTTTACACGTAATATTAAAAAAAAATAAAAAACACAGCAACAACATCATTAACAACAATAAAAAATACCAACAACAACAAAAACATTAACAATAACAACATCATCAACAAAAACAACAACAACAACATCGTCACCAACAACAACAATAAAAAAAACATCAACAACAGCAGCAACAACAACATCAACGACAGCAGCAGCAACAACATCATCAACAACAACATCGAACAGCAACAGCAACAATATCAACGAACAATCAAATATATTATTATAAATAATAACTTTAAACTGACTTATTGGCATTGGTAAGGTTTTTAGGTATTTTTATATTACAAGGACGTATTAATTAACTTCTCATATAATATTGGCGTCCTTGAAATGACCTTGGACAATTTGTTGCTTTCAGAAAGCCTAGATTTTTTTTTTTTTTTTTTTTTTTGGCTTACCGCTTCTTTAACATCTTTGAGTCATTCGAGACTTTCCATTTTCTCCATTCGCTGGAAACTTACAAACCCACGTTCACCTAGGAGTAGTATTGGGTTAGGTTCCAAAAAAATAAAATACGTGTTGAAGACTAAGAAAATCGACATTGACTAGTAAGGTTCGAAAAAATATTTTAAGGTGCCGAACTGCTAAATACTTGTCTGTCATTGGGATCGAACATGAACAATCCTCTGAAAGGTAATGATTTACACAAACTAGTCAATGTATGGAACGTCGAACAAAAATGAAGCGCATATTTTTCCTATGGGCCTGACTGCGGCGGGGAAATTTCCTGATGTCGGCTTGAGTTCGGGAGAAAATTTCCTGTGAGCATAACTCGGGGGGTGGAACTTTCCTGTGGGCCTGACTGCGGGGAGGAAATTTCCTGTCGTCCTTACTCAGGAGGCCTAACTCCTGTGGGCCCGAGGAGGAAAGCTCCTGTGGTCCCGTCTCCGGGGAGGAACAAATTTTTCTTCGTAATAAATATTTTCCTATACTTATAAATGGGAAAGTCACTCACTTGTCACTCATCTCGATTTCTCCGCACTGGTACGTCCTAGGAGGCTCGCACTATTTTAAATATTCTAACTGGAATGCCAGCCGCGGGGGGGGAAAGGGCGCGTTTAGCGTTTACATATGAAAATCACATTTTCATCACTGTTTCCCCGTACCGGTACCTTTTGGGTGGGCGAAATTGGTTTGGTAGGTTTGTTTCATGTTCTAAATGTGCAATAAGAAAGGATTTTTAATATTCCTACTGGGGCGCCAGCTGTGGGTAAAAAACGTTCATCAAATATTATCTCATTTTCATCACTGTTTCTCCGTACCGGCAAATTTCCAATGTTTGAAATTTGGTAATGCGCTGCTCTCTGTCCTCCTTCCTAAAAATCATAGATATCATTCTATATAAACACTCACTGTTTACTACTATCAATATGTGCGTTAATTTGTCCAGGAGTGTATTATACAGGGTTTGCACTTTCTAGTTGTCCCATAGGATTTTACATGTAAATTTCAACTTATGGCTGGCATATTCTCCCAGTATGTCACAAAATAGAAATGATAGTGATTTTGGTGTAATTTTTTACCAGGATTTCAATGAAATCATTATTACGAAAATCGGACTTACGGTTCTGGACTTAGGACTGATCTAGTTGACTGAGTTTCCTCCATAGAATAATCCATACTAATATATAAATGCGAAAGTAACTCTGTCTGTCTGTCTGTATGTATGTTACGCTTTCACTCTTAAACTACTGAACCGATTGTGATGAAATTTGGTATGGAGATAGACTAAACTTTAGGAAAGGACATAGGCTACTTTTGGGGTTGAAAATATAAACGGCCATGCCTATAAGGCGCCAAGCGAAGCGGGCGTATCCTGCTAGTGGTTAATAATTTGGAAAAAAATTGTATGCAGAAACCTACTAGTTTGAAATTTTAATTTCCTCAATTATCAGAAACTGTGTTGCCTAAAATAACAGTAACGTACATGCCTAGTAATACAAAAGACGTGGGTTCGATTCATCAAAATGCATGGATTTTTTAGTGAGTATTACATCCGCTCTTTTCGTTTGATGAAATCTGGTTTAATTAAAGTAAATCAAAACAGTCTTGCTTGCTAGTCCAGTAAGTACACTTGTCTCTTGGAGTCGAGATCGGAAGTTCGATTCCCCCCCGGGTGGATTTTCTTCAAAAAGTGGATTTAGATTGACTGTTTTTTTTTCCTATACCTTCGGTTTCTGGACTCCGCCAATAATAACAATTTTACGGCTCCCTCTATCAAATTGTAGCCCGCCCCCCCCCTCACTACGGTAATGGCATACCGAAGTGATCACTGGCTCTGGGATTTTTTTGTGGTGTTCTTTTTTTTGTATTGCAAAAGATAATAGGTACTTGTAAAATTGCAAGTAACAGTGCGAGCTAGAGCGATGGAATTTAGTATGGTGCACCGGCGCGGGCTCCCCGTACGTCTCGTGTGCATTGGGCTACGGGTTGGCGGGCCAGGCCGCTTTTAAGCGGTTATTCGGTTGGTCGGGTCTAGCACGGCAACGGGCCAAGCTAGAGCGATGAAATTTGGTAAAATCAGATCTAAAACTTCACGTGTCATCGACAGTTAGCTGTCTTGAAAGCGAAAACCCCTTGATCACCTAGGTGTGTCATTAGCGGAGTGAGGGGGCTACCATTTGATATAGAGCAAAAATATTATAATTATTGGCGTCCAGAAACCTAAGAGAGAAGAATATATAGGATAAAATCTGGTGTGAACATCACACGACTTTCCTTACCTATTAGAAAAATCGAGGCGTTGTACAAAGTACATTGTAATTTTTTTTTTATTATATCAATTTTATGTAAAGGTACATACAATTGAAATAATAAAAAAATTACGTCTCTAGCTCTTTCCTTTTTCTTTCAGTGCCAAACTTGTGAAAACCGCTAAAAGCAGCAAAAAACTGTCAAGAGTAGAATCGATTTCAACCAACAGTGTTATTTTGCATTCCATGCATACAATTGTTATACATTGGTACCAAATTTTAAGCTCTAGCACTGAGATATCTTGTTTACAGAGAGACGGACACACACCACGTAGGCTGAAACTCGAGATTTGGGATCTGGGAACCCCAAAACGTGTTTTGGCATAAAAATTCGACATTGAGAATTTCAGTTTCAATACTTTCCTTTTTATTGTATAAGGAAAGTAAAAAAAAAACACTCGATTTGAGAAATAATTCTATCTTTTGAGGAAAATCCACCTCCGGCGGGAATCGAACTTCCGAGCTCGACTTCAAGAGACAAGTGTCCTTAATGGACTAGCAAGCAAGACTGTTTCGATTCAGTTTGATTAAACAAGGTTTCATCAAACGAAAATAGGAGATATTATATTCACTAAAAAAAATCCATGCATTTTGATTACTCGAACCCGCGACTTTTGTATTACTAGGTCACTGTTATTTTAGGCAACACAGTTTCTGCTGATTGAGGAAATTAAAATTTCAAAAAAGTAGGTTTCCGCATAAATTTTTTAAATCCCAAATTATCAAAAGTATTAACCATTATTCTAGGAAAAAACCTTAGTCCACTACCCTGTATACCACTTCTGGAGTTCCTCAGAGTAGTATTCTAGGTCCGATATTCTTCTCATTGCTCCCATAATGATATTTCACAAGTTTTCAAGTCTGTTCTTATCATATGTTCGCCGATGATCTTCAGTTATATATTCACACCTCCATACATTCTATATCTAACGCAATTCAAAAAATGAACGCTGATTTACAAGCACTACAGGGTTGGGTTATATATTCACACCTCCATACATTCCATATCTAACGCAATTCAAAAAATGAACGCTGATTTACAAGCACTACAGGGTTGGACCTCATCTCATGGTATAATTCCAAATCCCATAAAGTTTCAATGCATTTTTATTGGTTCCCCTGGACTTCTTTATCGTTTATCTCAAATAAATATCCCGTGTGTAATCTTGAATTCAACTATAATCCCTTTTCAAAAATTCCAAAAAATCTTTGTGTTATTTTTGATCCAAATTTTTCTTGGGTACCACATGTCAATCGGGTTTGTCGAAAAGTCTTCTGGTCTTTTCATTCTTTGAACGGTCTAAAAAAATTTCTGCGTTTTAAAATTAAAAACTTCTTTGTACATCGTTGATATTTCCTATTATTGAGTATGCTGGAGTAGTTCTTAGCAATATGTACCAAGATCTGTGCAACAAACTCCAGACATTGCAAAACATGTGTGTTTGATACATTTATCGACCAATGAAATTTGACCATGTATCTGAAAACCGAAGATCTTTTGAATGGCTACCAGTCGAAAAATGACTCGAGCAACAGACATTGTGTCTATTATGGCGCATTCTAAATGAGGAGTCAACCCCATATGTCCATTGATCATTTTCCTCATTACATCATTTTCATCATCATATCACTCGCTCTCATCTCCTCACCGCACCAACTTCGTGAACCATTCATTTGCTGTCCACGCTGCAAGACTTTTGAAATCCATACAAGAAGGCATTTGCTCCGATTAGTAAACAATTGATCAGAATTCTTGAATTATCTATTATAGACCCCTCAGGTTAGGTAAAATATTAGGTAGGGATTTCAAATGGTTGTGTGGAAGAGTATTCCTCAGGAATTAACCCCAGGAATCATTTACCTTCTCCTTTTTATAAGTAACTTCTCTTCTTCTTATCTATTTCTATTCCCCCCTTTTTTCTCATTAATTTTGTAAGAAAATGTTCATTCAATAATGAGTTCTATAATATTAAGAAATTTTCTGAGCAATAAATTTTTCTTCTTTGTATTTTGTTTTCACACATTAATGTATCTTGTGAGAGGATTTCAAGTAGGTTAGTGGGCCTCATTATATCAGCATGATTCACTGAAATTTTTTGGTTTATTATCTAGGTTTGTAGGTTATACATTTGTAATATTGTTAGGAAAATAAGTTTTTGGGGTTTTTTAAGTAGGTTAGAGAGTCAAAGAGCAATACATGCGGCACGTGTTAGCATTACATGCGCCATATGTTTTGTTTTAAAATCTAACTGACAGTCTTCGTTCTCTCCCTTAGTGTCTTAGAGGCATGGCCGTTTCTGTACTGTTATCATGCTCATAACCTTTATAAAGTATACATTGCTTTTGACAGAAACTGTCATATTTTTTTTTTACTACAACTTTCTCAATTCTTGGTTGACGTTGCTTTCCTCTTTTCTACCATGCCACAACCTTTTGTTCATTGCCTCTTACGCCGTACTCTAGCCTGGCATGGTAACCCTCGCATGCTTCCCACATCATCATATATGTTTAGAAATTGCGCGTCGCTTACCTCTTGAACACTGGCCCCTTGCCTCTTGAATACTGGCCACGAAAAATACATAGGTATATTTAAAAAGTAATGCCCTAAACCGGATTCGCGTTACTTTAGTACACTCCCTTTTGCAGTCATGCCATTCCGAAAACGAGCAAAATAGATCAGGACGAAACCGAGCGGGATTCGAACCAACAACTTCCGGACCAAGAGTCAAAATGGTCTTAGCCACTCGGCTACAGCGATAGGAAAAAAGAATTTGTGCTAATTCATCACAAGTGACCATGACATTTATGAGAAGGGCAATTATTTCGGAGGGGAAGCGTTTTCGGACATGGTCTCACAGAATATTTTTCTCCTATATTGACCTCAAGTAAAAAAAGGTGTTCCAACAAAAAGCGCCGATGTTTAAAGCGAATAACGTGAAATGTCTTCTGTTTTAGATTAAATGAGTTGTAGAAATATTAACAATTTTACTTGTAGAAATATTAACACGTGAACAACGCGCAAAAATGTTTTCATCGTACTACCGAAAAATGCTTGATGGTAAATAGTCAAGGTGCCCAGATTCGTTCTCACATTCTCACACATTGTAGGCATTTACGAGAACGTAGTGGTTAGTTTGTTCGAGTTTTGCAAACAAATTCTCAATAAATGTTCTGTCATTTGGTTGATTTTGATTTCCAAAATTATACCGAATTGCACGAAAAGCATTGTTATATGAACAGTACGTTGCAAACATTTTTATTTGAACAGTACGTTGCAAACGGTAGTACGTTGCAAACATTTATATTTGAACTCGTCCAATTGAATTCATTTTTCAAACTGTACTTTGCAAATTAAATGGCATGTTACTAGGGCCGTTCAGAGGGGGGGACGAAGGGGACAAAATGTGCCTGGCCCGGGCCCAGCGGATTTCTTTTCACCAATAATAAAGAAATAAATTTAAATAAAAAACAACTTGCCAAAAAAAAAATTACCACAAAAATGACAAATAATGTCAATTAATGTGTCTAATAGCCAGCCAGCGTCTATGGCACGTTGAATACAAAAAGTTAAGAAACGTCCAGCGAGATTTTACCATGTGGGACCAACCCAAAGTGGGTGAGGTCAATGTTGGCAGTTTTCACTAGCTGTTTGCCCGCGCTTCGCTACGGTTACGAAGTTCATCAACTAGAATTTCGAGATTGCGACATTAAAGCTTCTCAAGTTTGGATTTTTAGTGGAACCGACCCCCAGGTTGAGCATGGATAATATTTAAAAACTTCAATATTTTACTCAAGGATATTACTTTTTGTACTGCAAAAGACCTATGAGCATCTATTATATTCGTAGAATTAGCAGATTTTTGTCCCCATTGGCCCAACAGCAGAATTTAATGTGATCTCTAGTCATGAGGGTTTATTGAATAGTTAATTGAATTCGTAATCAAAATGTTAATAATACCATTATTTAGGAAAATAAATGTAAAAGTTATAAAATAAATATTGTTAAACAATAAGTATAAATTGTGATTTTTTTTTTTTTACTTAACTCCATGTTAAAAATTACGTTTTTTAAAACTTTTTTAACCTTAGTGAGCACTGCCTTCTAATTGAAATTTTTTGAAATTGTTTATATTACTAAATGGAACTATATTAGGGGGGATGGCCTGATCTCCTGATTCAACAGTTTTTACCATAGTAACATGAACCACCCTAGTCCCCATAGTCTATAAGATACCCTGTATATAATAACCTGTGCTTTTATGAGACCCCCCTGTACAGAGTTACTCGTGTTGAAGCTGAAAAATATTCTCGTCCTGGCCTGATTTGACGTCATGGAAGAAAAACACATTTCTGTGACCTACTTGAAAGACCCCAAAATGTGTTTCTAACCAACCAATCATAGGTATTATTGTGAAACATATATGTTCCACTTACACGCTAGCGCGTATGAGCAATAAAATGAGTAAAGAACAATCTCACAAAAACTATATTCTGTATTTCTGTGAACTACAGACCTCACTCACTTAAAATGGACATTATAGTGGCTCAGTCAATCAATTAATAGTGATCATCATTTCCGATGCTGGCCAGATGGGACGGATGAAGCTCTGTATCAATTTAGTTTACTGCTGAAATTTCGAATTGTCATATTATACATCTTTTCTTTGAGGCTAATAATTGACATGGGCACCCAGAACCATGTCAATCACTGCACTATAATTACACCAGTAACACAATAATATTACAGAGTTGCTTTCTGTGTTATTTTACCTATAACATCAGCTCAGGTGGGCTCGCCCGTTGAGGATGTTATGCTGTAATCTTAAATCTTTTTCTTTAACTTCATCTTTTCCAATTGTATTTGGGTTCGGCGTTATCTTCCTTGATTCTATCATGCCATAACCTTTTGTTCAGTGCCCACTCTCTGCACATGTACCAATTCTTTCCTGGCATGGTAACTGTTGTGGTTCTTAGGGCCAGATCGGTTTGTAACCTAATATTATTAATTCATTTAGGCCATTCGATCTGGGCTTCTATTATCAGAATACAGTTTTTGCTATTCAATAAAAATTTGTAAAAAAATGTCCTGTTGCCTATTTCCCTTACCTTACCAGCCCGGGGTGGGCTTTGACATGTGAATCAGATGAGAGGGGCACATGTGTAATGGAAGAAATAATGTGGTGTTTATTGGCTAGCCTAGCTACCAGTTTGGTTTTTCGGTACAGCCTCCTTGCTGGTCACTTTTTTATATTGAAAATTATTATTTCAGTTTTCAGTACCTAATAAAATATTATTAATTCCAAAATTTAAAACTCTAAATTATTTGTTACTAGCTGAGTATTCGAACTTTGTTTCGAGAATTTGTGAGAAATATGATAATTAATCTGACTTTTACATCATGGGCGTAGGAAGGGGGGCAGCTACCCCCCCCCCCCAGAAATTTTTAAGAGTATGCAGCACGGAAGGGGCAACTTAGATTTACACTAGATAAAATGATTTTTGGAAGCAAAAAAGTCATCAAGCACCGAAATACGATAAATGCCGCATTTTGTCCCTAATCCAACAGCCCCACTGTGAACAATCAAATGTAACTGTGGCAACCTTGTCGTATCGTTGAATCGCATTTGGTAAATTTGGTGGGAAAATTCAAAAAAATTAACAAACGTATAGAAAAATGTTTTTTTTTTCGTCTTTCCGTCTATTTTTCCATTGTAAAACCTATATTATTATTCTTGTAACAGTAGTTCCTTGAGTATGTCAGAATAGGCATAGCTAACGTGTTGATGGCTTTGAAGAGGTGCTTACTGTTTAACTCTGATCGACATATTCTATGTATTCTATTAATGTATTCCTCAGTTAAAGTCTCTTTCGTACTTTTTTGGTCAATTGATCTAGCTTGCTGATATCCCAGTTATTTATAAAGATCTCGTTCATTCATTGACTCAATCAATCCCTCTTCTGCTAGTTGAATTTCGCCGGTTTGGTACATTCCATCAACATGGGGTGGACTTCGTATAGTTGCAAGACCTTTATCTTAATTAACCATTGATTGTGTACGCTGTCATAAAATTTCTGGTAATCCACGCAACAACAAGATAGTTTTTTGGTTCTCTTCTTGACTTCTCTGAGTATTAGGTACTGAGTCCATGATAAGTTGCTCTTTACATCCTTTAGCGCCCTTCCTGCTCCTTTCTGTTCCTCACGCATTATATTTTGGTTTTCTTCATGTTTGTTTAAGAGATGAGTAAGGCATGCTGTCATGATCTTATAGATAGTCAGCAAGCACGTGATTGGCCTATACTTCAAGGGATCTCTGGTGAACTTGCCTTTTGGTAGTAGATATGTTTTGCCTTCCATTATAAATGGAGGAATCTGGTCTGGGTTTTTAATGAATTCATTGATAAACTGAGTTAGCTTGATATGAGAGTTAGTTTTTTATACCAATACTTCCGAAATTAAGCGGCTTTCGGCCGCTAAAAAATTTAACTCATATCAGAAACCGTCGCAAACATAGATTACTAATATTCAGGATGCCCAACGTGAAATAAAATCAACTCCCGCTTTCTACTAATTTATTCTAAGGCTCGCGTTTTTTGATCTAATTTGACTGGGCTAAAAATATATTTTAACCCATTTTTTCATCTAAAATTCATGAACTAAAAAAAAATTAGTTTTGAACTAATTTTTTTTTTAGTTCAGGAATTTCAGTTTTATTTTTAGTTTTAACTTTGCAGTAAGAAATATTCCCATGAATAAAAAGTAGGTATACCTACGACAAAATATTTTTTCTTAAAAAATCACGGGAATATTTACAAGTTTTTGTCGTTATTTATTAATTTCATTTATGAACCTTTGGAATCGTCACGAAAAAAAAATACCCTCCTCAAAATTTGATATTTTACGGTTCAAGGGACGTAGAATCCAAAAATCGAATAAAAAAATCCGTTTGTTCTAAGTCCGCCGTAATGAGCATTTTGGCTACTTAGCGTTGACCGATTTGAATGAAATTTCAAATATAGTCCCGTTTGATGTCTAAATGTGCGCCGAAAATTTTGTGTGCAATCGACTATACCCTCCAAACGATCCAAAGCTATTCACTATAACTCTTCACTATTAGCCAAACCAATGTTTTACGTGATTTTGTATAGGGGAAGTAATGAGATTTGAGACAAGCACAAAATGGCCGCCATCTTAAAAACGAAGTAAAAGAGGATTATGCATGTGGGAATATATATTGTTCGAAATGATGAGTTCTTTAACCTCCTTTAGCTTTTTATGGTCAACCCAGAATATTTCTGTAATTAATTTTGAAAATTTATCGTTTCACTTTCAGCAAGATGAGCTTGACAGTTTATTATGGAATGCTGGGGCACCAGGAATGGACCATTATGACCATAATTTCTGTAAAACAAAATTAGAACAACTGCGAATTATGATTGAACACTATGATTTCATTTAATTCTATAAGCGTTCTGTCCCTTATATTTAGTTTTACTTTCCTTATCCCCTCAAAAAGAAACAAATGTAATGGACTGAAATTTTCCATTTTCAATTTGTACTTAATTATTAATATAATACATAATATTATTTAAAAAATATCTAAGTATTTTTATTATTCTTATTAATGTGTGTATAATTCTATAGAATTGATTTCTGCCGTATTTCTGACCGATCTGGACTTTAATAAATACATATTTATAAATATAGAGATTTCAACGGGTTAACATCATTCATCTCCTAAGAAACATATCTCCGTATTCTGCTAAAGGCGATGATCATTTCATTTTTCAAAACAAATTATATTAGAAACGAAACTCCAGATTTAGGAACAAATCTGATATACATATTTATATTTATAGAGATTTCAACGGGTTAATATCATTCATCTCCAAAAAAACATATCTCCGTATTCTGCTAAAGGCGATGATCATTTCATTTTTCAAAACAAATTATATTAGAAATGAAACTTCAGATTTAGGAACAAATCTGATATACATATTTATAAATGTAGAGATTTCAACGGGTTAATATCATTCATCTCC
>CM022884.1:12843807-12857190 GCA_012654025.1 Pachypsylla venusta
TTTTTTTTTTTTTTTTTTTTTTTTGGGGGGGGGGGGGGGGGTCCGAATCATTGGCAGCCAAGCCAGGACTAAAAACTAAAACACCTGAAAATGATGATCATGGAGGGTGATGTTGTTTTTGTTGTTGTTGTTACTGCTGTTGTTTTTGTTGCTGCTGTTGTAGTTGTTGTTGATGTTGTTTTTGGTGCTGTTATTGTTGTTTTTGTTGCTGCTGCTGCTGCTGTTGTTGTGGTTGTTGATGTTGTTTTTGGTGCTATTATTGTTGTTTTTGTTGCTGTTGTTTTTGGTGCTGTTATTGTTGTTTTTGTTGATGTTGTTTTTGGTGCTGTTATTGTTGTTTTTGCTGCTGTTGTTGATGTTGTTTTTGATGCTATTATTGTTGTTTTTGTTGCTGTTGTTGTTGTTGATGTTGTTTTTGGTGCTGTTATTGTTGTTTTTGTTACTGTTGTTGTTGTTGATGTTGTTTTTGATGCTATTATTGTTGTTTTTGTTGCTGTTGTTGTTGTTGATGTTGTTTTTGGTGCTGTTATTGTTGTTTTTGTTGCTGTTGTTGATTTTGTTTTTGGTGCTATTATTGTTGTTTTTGCTGCCGTTGATGATGTTGTTTTTTTTTTTAATATTATAGGTCACGTGGAAAGTAGAGTATTTTCATTAAAAAAATAAACGATTGAAATTTCGAGGGGGTCTGGACCCCATGGACCCCCCCTGGACACGGCCTTGCAAGTACGCCTCACAAAGTCCACCCTGTATATTCACATCTGATATTATAGATCAGACCAATAGTCTGTCTGCTGGGCTGGGCTGGGATATAATTATTATTATTGAAACACATGATTTGCTTTTGACCGCACATCAAATGGCTTTATGTGATGCGTTTATCATAAACCTATATTATCCTATATCTAGATTTGAATATTGCATTTCACGTATTGAAAAAAAATCTTTGAATCAGTGATTCCTAAAATAAAAAGAAAGTCAAGAAAAAATAAATCAAGTGCAAGTAGTGCTTGAATAAAAAGGGATCCATTCTAAAAAAAAATGATAAATTAAGGTCCCCCCTGCATACGACGTGAGGTTGGAAAACACACCCCTCTTATCCCGTTTTTTTGACCGTTTCTCCCCTGAGCTTGCAGGCTCCATATTACAATATAGAGCCTGCAAGCTATACTTGTATCTTGCAGGCTCCATATTGTAATTATTGTAAATGTACAAAAACGTGCATAAAAAATAATTTAACAACGTTATTTTTCTCCTGGCCTCGAAAGTCGCATGCTTTCCGACCAGTACATCCGACTTTCAAGTCCTCGAACGATACCTTGTGTTATAGAGTGTGAATGACATGAACACCAACAGGACGTACTGTTTTCAAATTATTGTAGGTATAGAGAAGACAAGATTGTTAGAAACTTATTGGCATTGCCAGAAATCTAAATAAATCCTGATTTTACCTGCTGTTTTTCTGGTGATATATTTTAAATTCACTTCCCAATTATTATCTTATTATTGAACGATGAGCAGACTGTATATTAGCGGGCGATAGATTTTTGAAACAAATTAATTTGTAAAGATTAGGTTCGAACAAATAAGGTAGAGAGACATTCATATCAATGCAGCCAATAGAAAATCAAGCACGTTAGCTGCGGCTAATGTGCTTGATTTACGGACAACTGCTATTGTAACTGGCTGTTTGCAAACTACTGAGGGTTCAGTCAGTTCGAACAAAGGTAGAGAGACATTCATATCAATGCAGTCAATAGAAAATTAAGCACGTTAGCTGCGGCTAATGTGCTTGATTTACGGACAACTGCTATTGTAACTGGCTGTTTCCAAACTACTGAGGGTTCAGTCAGTTCGAACAAAGGTAGAGAGACATTCATATCAATGCAGTCAATAGAAAATTAAGCAAGTTAGCTGCAGCTAACGTGCTTAATTTACGGACAATTACTATTGTACTGCTGTTTCCAAAGTACTGAGGGTTAAGTCAGTTCGAACAAAGGTAGAGATTAGGGTGGCCCTTAGCTATAGGGGCGGAAAAAAATATGGGACTGCTAATGTTTACTCCCCCTAGAGTGGTTCTAAATAAATAAAAAAAAATATCTGTAAAGTTTCAGCTCGATCGGATAACGTTAACACGTGCCGCCACGGCCTTTAAGTCAGAGTATGCAATCTGAAGGGGCATTATACGTTTTTCCTGGCATTTTCTTCATTTTCTCGAGAACTATACTACCTAGAGTAAAAATTTAAAAAATGCCGTACTTCTAAGAGTGTTGTCTTTCATTTTCCGTCTATTTATTTTCTTGTTAGACGTACTTTTTATACAGAAATTAACATAAATGTGCATGAAAAGTAACTTTTTTGAAGTTTTGGTATTGAACAGTGTCATAACTGACTCTAAATGGGTAAATAAAGCTGAAAATTCCAAATCCTTAAAATTTGTTTAACTTAAAACAAGTAGATTTACGTATAATATATGAATGCTTAGTTCAATTTCGGCACAATATAGTACTTGAGTGTAAGCTTTCATGAGCGTTCCTTTCTTACTATCCGGATACTTTGGTCCTGTAGTCCTTAACTACTTGAATGTTGAATTGTCTCTGGCTTTCATCTTTAGTAAGTTTATTATTGTACTCTTCAATTAGTTTCTATTACTGGCTTCCCATAATCATAACATCTAAAGATACCGAACAAATACTCACTATACCGATACCGAAGCCTTCTGTTGCGACACAACAGCTTCCGATTTGGGTGAATTTATAGGTGCCATTTCCCTTTTAGAAGGTATGATAGGAAGAGACATTTTATACTTTCCTTGTCGGCATCATATCTTTGAATTTGTTTTAAAGGGAGTGTTTGATTGCAAAATGCCAAAATCATCATCACGAAATGTCACATTGTTTCAAGACTTGTTGTATGGGCATTCGAAAACTTACTGGTGTATTTAGGTTACCTCCTACAAAAAGAATGCCCAGTTGGAGCCACTCTCTATAATTGTTTTCTTGAAGTTGTTTTTCACTAAATTCGATTATATTGTCACTGTCTACTATTTTTATAGTATCTTTATCAGCGCATGAGATTTTTTTCTGGAAGTCTTTTTTCTGGAAAAAATGTGACATTTGGTGATGATGATTTTGGCATTTTGCAATCAAACACGCCCTTTAAAACAACTTCTGAGATATGATGCCGACAAGGCAAGTATAAAATGCCCCTTCCTAAATTTGCCCAAATTGGAAGCTGCTGTGTCTAGTGATGGACTCGAGACGAGACAGGCCCTGTCTCGCCTCGTCTCGTGTTTTTTTTTCAGACGAGACAAAATCCTTGTCCCTCCCCGTCCATCACTAGTTGTGTCGCAACAGAAGGCTTCTACTTTGTCTAATAAATCCCACTCCAGTAAAGCCTGATAGACTGCCTGCGCTTGACTTTTCCCTGTTAAATCAGGCAGAGTCGGTATAGGTATAGTATTTGTTCGATATCTTTAGATGTTATGATTTATATCAAGGGCGTACACAGGATTTTTTTTCGGGGGGGGGGCTGGGCAAAAGGTACCTATACCATAACAGCATCGTGGCGTTGAACCCATCTAGTTTCACAGAGAGATAATGTAAACAATGTGAGAGCCAACGATCATACCACGTTGAATATACCAGTTCCCGTCAGATCATGGAAGTTAAACAACGTCGGGCGTGGTCAGTACTTGGATGGGTGACCGCTTGGGAACACCACGTATCGTTGGCCTGGTAGCTGTTATAGGCGCCCGGAATAGATTTCGAAATGCGCTCGCCCTCCCCCAACGATAATCGAATGTTTCTAGATATAAAAGGCGTAGCAAAGCCCTATAAGACCGGCATCTAGGGCGGTCCGCCCCACAGTTCCTACGCCTCTGCCTATTAGGTAATGTACTCTATCGCGCCCAAGATATAGGTTTTTTTTAACTCCTTCAGTATTTGTCTTCTTTAAGAGGTTTGGATTTCTTCTGTTTTTCTACATCACCCAGGAGGTAACAGAACGGATCCATTCTTTTTTTAGAGGAAATCGCCAAGAGCTCTAAAGAAACGTCTGTTAGTTTATGGGATCCTTTCCTTTGTAGGAAACAGGATCACATAATCATCCGAATAAATATAGTTCGAATAGCCTCTTACATAGTTACAACCTAATTAGTAAGCAATGAACTTCAAATTATGGGGAAAAAAAAATACTAAAATAATCAGCGGCCAACAATATATTAGACTTCAACCTAAGTTCTGTTTTTAAATTTCTTGTATGGAATTGATATGAATAGGCAACAAATTTCAAGTTCTAGCTCTTTCCATTCTGGTTTTAGGCGGAACTGCCAAAAAGCGGCCTTCAACCACTAATTAGCGGCCAACAATAGATATATTACACTTCAACCTAAGTTGTATTTTTCAATTTCTTGTATGAAATTGATATGAATAGGCAGCAAGTTTAAAGTTCTAGCTATTGCCTTTCTCATTTTAAGCAGGATATGCGAAAACTACTAAAAAGCGGCATTTCAAGTCTCTAATACTTGCCGTTCTTGAGATATCTTGTCCACAGACAGACACACACACGGACCATTGGCTGAAACCCGGGAGTCGGTTCTGAGGACCCCAAAACTTGTTTTGGCATTTAAAATTCGACATCGAAAATTTCAGCCCATTACAATACTTTCCTTTTTATAGGATAATAAGGAAAGTAAAAAAAAAAAAAAATTGAAAATATGTAGAAAAAAAGTTAAATCGCCCTTTGCACTTTGTTATGTAAGTACCCCAAAAAGTGATTTCTGCGTGACATTGAAAAAAAAACATAGGGTTAGATGACATACTTATCCCCAAAAAAAATTGGGGGGGGGGGGCTACAGCCGGTCAGCCCCCCCCCCTTGTGTACGCCCATGATTTATATACAAACTAGTTCTTTTGTATATAAATATAAATAGTGTTTTTGATAAGTGTTTTGTTTTAATTTAATTTATTTTAAAAATAATCAAAAGCTATATTTTCATGCATTCTATTTTCAGAATGAAATAACTTACCACCGCCATCTCCAGGATTCATCTGATTTCTGAGATTCACATTTCATTAAGATGCATGCCGAAAAAAAGGAAAATAATGACTGACATTCAACAATGAATATGGGTACACCCGAAAAAAATCACTTTAAACCGAATAAGCACTTATTTTTATTCGAACGAAGTGAGGTTTAATTTTAACTCCCCAATTTTTTTTCTATAAATTCTTGATTTACCTGTTTCAACCACGATAACCTTGAGTGCCTTGTTCGATTTTGATGAATCTCGTAAATTGCGTATGGATATTTATGGAATTGGCTGATTTTGGATATTAACATGGTCTTCTTTGTATTGTGTATTATGTTTGACAACACAGTAATGTATTCATATAAAACGCCTTCATTATTTTATAAATTTAAATTAATGAAGGCGCAATACTTTTCCTTTATTTTGCAGTCTCTTTACATCTGTTCGTCATTCGAGACAGGGGTTTTACACATGGGCGTATGCAAGGGGGGGGCAGCTGCCCCCCCTCTCTAANTAGGGGGGGGGGGCAGCTGCCCCCCTTCCTAGAAAATCCAACTTACATTAGACATTATGAACTTTCGACGTAACTTACACTAGATAAAAATACCTTTCACCCTTAAATTAAAAAAATCTGGTGTGAACATCACACGACTTTTCTTATATATAAAAAGCGGTCTTCAACCGCTAATTAGCGGCCAGCAATATATTACACTTCAACCGAAGTTGTATTCTTCAATTTATTGTATGAAATTGATATGCATAGGCACAAAATTTCAAGTTCTAGCTCTTTCCATTCTGGTTTTAGGCGGAACCGCCAAAAAGCTGCTTTCAAACGCGAATTAGCCGCCAACAATACAGGGTATTTGGCTATAAATGGGAACCCTGAATATGGTGGGTAGCTGAGATCAAATGGAACACGAAATTCGTTAAAAAATGTTAGACGAAGCGTTGCCGAGTTGGAAGTCTGCCATTTTGGTTCACGCTCTTTTTTCGAAAATCTAATTTGACAGTTGTGTCCAGGATTTTCTTAACATGGGATTTCATTTTTTTTTTTTTTCGATTTTTCAATTTTTTTTTTACACAAAATGCTTAGGAAGACACACTGTCTTCATAAGTGAATCACATTTCAGAACAGACAAAAAAAGTTGAACAATTTTCAGGTTTTCCCCCATTTTGCTTTTGTTTTTTAAAATTTTGATGGCACATTTGAAATCACCGCCATCAAAAACTATGATTTAGGGTACATCTTCTTTTTGTTAGGTCACAAAGAACCCACCAAGCGACGTAGAAAGTTGTCCAAAAATGACTTTCTCCCCCCTGTAACTCGGCTATGCTTCGTCTGGCTCACTAACGAATTTCGTAAAAAATGTTCCATTTGATCTCAGCTACCCACCATATTCAGGGGTCCCATTTGTAGGACAAACACCCTGTATATTACACTTCAACCAAAGTTGTATTTTTCAATTTTTTGTATGAAATTAATCTGAATAGGCACTAAGTTTAAAGTTCTAGCTACTACTGTTCTCATTTTAAGCAAGATATGCAAAAACCGCTAAAAAACGGCATAAAATTGCCAGCGGTATATTCGATTTACACCAAAAACTTATTTTGCCGTTCGTGGCATAAAACTGACTCTTTACCACTTGCAGTTCTTGAGATATCTTGTTCATAGACAGACAAACGGACAGACACACACACACAAGGACCAATGACTGAAACTCGAGATTTTAGATCTGGGGACCCCAAAACATGTTTTGGCATTGAAAACCTACGTGAAACCTACGCGAACCTACGTGAAAACCCACTTCGTAAAACCTCGCTATACGTTGCTTTACTTCAGTTATCTAAGGGGAATTCTTTCTTAATGCTATGATAAACAAGTTTCTCGTTTATGTTACGGTATTGGTTGGGTTCTGAACTACGGCCATAATCTCAAATAGAGAAAGTCACACAAAATATGAGCGTTGCCCTCCAGCAAGTAATTACGGGTATCTAGTAGTTCTATGAACTGTAGACATCACACAATTAATAGCCCGAAATGAGAACCCGGGTGGCCCCGAAAATAAAAAAATAATCTATGAACTTATAAATTCCCATACCAAGTTTAATCATAATCAGACTAAGCGTTCGAGTATTATCAAGGTATAAAAAGACAAACAGAAATCAAAGAAAAGAGAGATTTAACTTTAGAATTAAGCTCTATTTAATGTATGCGGCCATTTCTCGCTGTCATGAAAACACTGATCATCTCATTAGGTGTTGTTTTATTTCTGCAGTCATGCTTCTTTGGCATTAACAACAAGTTTTTTGTTTAAAAAAAATTAAAATGATGTTTGAATCCCGAATTTCCCGCGCAATATTAGGTTGGGTCGTAAGCAAATCATGCCCTCTGCATTATATGAGTTTTGTTACACAAATATTAATTTTTTGTGCAAAAATTACAGTTCATGAATATATATTTTATAGGATTTTAAGATTCATATTAAATAATGTAAATCTTACCTACATAAAGGCCACCATGAGGTTTCGGATTGCAAAACAATTTCGAGAGTGGTTGTGCTATAAAAAGAAAATGAAAAGAAATATCGAGAGGTAAAATTAAACATCACTTTGTTTCGGTCCAGTCGGTATTCATAAACGAAAACCATTTTAGTATAAAGCAGAGAATAGTCCAAATAGAAAATAATGCTGCTGAACTGATGACTGCCATTTTGCAGTTTTATCCAGTTATGAAGATGTGTTTTAAACTACTATTTTTTGTACAAATACATACTTAAAGGTAAAACTTAAAATTAGCAAACGATTTTAATTTTTTAAATCTATATGATTAAATTAGAACACCATCACTATTGAGTAAAATCACTTTTATTAATTAATTACCGTTTATAATCTCTAAGCACGAGATGACGGATGGCGGAAACGTTATACGTTTTACGTTAACTAGTAACTAACGCTAACTTCACGCACAATATCGAGACGCTCAAGAGAGAGATCCATAATTGCCTTCCAGGAATAATTAAGGGTTTCATTTTTCGGTTCAAAGGTGTTATTTCCGAATCTTTAAATTTAAGTTCTCTTCGAGGGACTCCGGTATGAGGAATGATAAGTATGAATGTAAGGATTACGTTTTTACATCCATTCCTCTCAAATAATTTAAATGTTGTATTACCCTTAAGTTTTCCCCGGAAGCGAATAAATTTCAGTAAAAGTCCTGATAAGAAAATGAATTTAACCGGAAAAGTATACAATATGGCAACTGTGTATAAACACAAAATTTTTAAATAACTTTTAATAATTTTCACTAGATCGCAGCATAATTACGATTTTATAAAATCTCGTGGTTTTACGTTCTTTACTAGTCTATACGAGAATTGACGTTAACTATCCACCATTTATTTTTAGTGGGGGACACAACAAACTACCTTTCTTGTTTTGTGCATCGGATTTTTGTCAAAAGAAGTGAATTTTTATTGCTTTTTCTTTAAAAAACAATAGTTTCAATAATCCTTTTTATAGTATTTATCATGTTTAATTGTATTTAACAGAAAGTTCAACGTGTTTTTATTATTTTATAAGAGTAATATCAAACCGAAGTTTTATATAAAGGAAAATACAAAGATCCGGCTTTTTTTTTTGTGTGTATAAGAACTGTGTTGTGAGAGTGAAATTTCATCTTTATTAAACGCGTGGCTGAATTTTTCTTTGTGAAAAATTAATTATATATATGTAAATCTAACAATTAAATGGATAAAAGGTAATTTTTTTTAAAATTTCATTGTTTGAATTAACATTAATTTCTGTGTTCTGAATGTAATGTGATCAAAGCATTTCTGTCAAACGAATAGAGCATAACAAATCCATTCTAGTCACCTAATTTTTAATTCTTAATCTAAAGCTTGGTGGGTGCATTACAATTGAGTTTAATTCCATGATGATCAGAGAGAGAGAGAGTGTGTTAAGTTTAGCGAATATTTCATTGTACACGCTAATCAAACACACGTTAAAAGTATCATAATTTCTCTTTTTTACATAAAAACTCAACACGAGTATGCGATAAAATTGAATAGATTGTTGTTAGGTGTTTTTACTCATATTTGAGAAGAAATCAAAAATGAAAGTTAGGATTATTCATTTTCGTCGCCTCTATAATGCTCATGCATTTGTTTCCATATACGCAAATTATTCATTTCACTAATCAAAACAAAATCGGTGTTCCGTCCGATACCCAAAAAATATTGATAGGCGAAGCAGTTCGGTCCACCTTGTAGCATTATAATTATTGTTTTCTGTTACCTCGAACATACCTTTGATCGTTATTAGGGTTATTAATTATTTGAAGCCATCTCTTAAAAATGTCGCATCCGTGAAATAATTTCAGGTGTAAAATGTATATCGGTACCATCTCATAAAAGATTGTTATTTCACCCAACAGGGTGAAAGTCAATCAGTCACTTACAATGTTGAACCAACAATACCACAAAATACTCGTTTGGATTATTTTTTCATGTAAATTAACTTTTAAGGTAAAAATTTACATTGGCGTCCCATGGTCTAAGTTTCTCCATAATTTGGGCTCTTTCGAATTTATGTATATTATTGAGATTATACAAAGTATATAAGTACAAAGCCTGTTTTTCTTGGCCTCGTCAATTGAAAAAACTTCCTTGTCAATCGGTACCAAACTGTGTTACATCACTGTGAGCATAACGGAGAAGGACTTAAGATAGTTTTTATGTCCATTGATCATCATTTTAGTGAGATTCGTCACACTATCCGAGACTAAGTATGCTTATACTTTTACCCACAAAAAACTTCGATTAGTATTTATTTCAGGGAGTTAATCTGTGCTTTTAAGAAGTATGATAATTGATAAGGGGTTTCATGTTTTCCGGAGTGTAAAAAACTAGAAAACAGTTTTCAGTGTTTCATAAATAGAAGGTTAATTTTTAGAGTCGCTACCGGCATATTCTATTAATGCATTTTGATGCCTTTTTCACACAGCAATGGATTAAGGTGATTTTATAATATAGATAATTTAACAGGATAATGTAGACGATGAAAAATAATTTTAGAAAACGCAATTTAAGGGGAAAAAAAACAGGGAAAGTTTTACTTTTGGTCAGGAAAAATCATTTTCAAGTTTCTGTGTTTTTTGAAGCAATCATTTTCGTTTGCTTCAAAAAGTGACTGCTTATACGGATTAGACCATAATGTACAGAATTTTAAGTATTTTATTATGTATCGCTTTTGTATTCCATCAAATCCTGTTATTTGTTGTAAAATTAGAAAATCATTTCATAAATGACGATCTTTATTATTTATATTTAAAAGTTAATATGGCGATCTTTGCCTACCCATCAGGTGATATTCCACTCATAATTGACAAATGACGGTTGTCATTCTTTAAAAGATAATTTTATTCAAATATCAATGACCAAATCCTACAAATATTATAAATTCAAAAGTGTGTTTGTTGGTTTGTTAGCAACATGAATTTTTTTTTCTTCTTAAAGTTAGAACTTATATGCCGGGGAGCCATGCGAGTGCCTGTGCGAAGTCTGCTAGCCTCAATATATTTGCATATTTACCAATTTTAGGAACATGAATATGTTATATATTTATGAGAAGTGGTGTTTGTAAATTGAACTTGTATTGTATGAAAGACTGGAAGATCCTGGCATTCTAGATTTCTTCTAGAATGTACCAATCTAATAAAAAAACGGACTGGTAAATTGTGAATTATGATACATTTTTTCTCAAAGAAAATAATCTTTCAATACTGCCCGGAGGTAAACAAAAGTGACTTCTCACAATGAATAGGACAATAAACACATTTGTTCATGACGAAAACACATCTCTTTTCCTGTTTTCCTATTCAAAATATAATCCTAGGTTAGAATTGAAGAATATGCCTCTGGCATCTGACCCTCTTAAACTAAACTTTTTAAAATTTCATATTCGTCTTGTACATTGTCCTTTTGTTTAAAGACAGGTACCTAAGACCTGTTTAGTTTCTATTATCTTGAAGATTATTGTTTTTAGATACTGCTTATCTGTCAATTTAATGAAATATTTCCTTTATATTGTTTACTTTTCTTGGACCTATTTTTATTATCAGTCAAGACATAGATAAATAATAAACCATTTCTAGTGTCCGTGGTCTATTGCTCATCATCCTTGATATATTACACCCAGAAGATCTCTGACAAAGTTGCAATTTTCAAGTTTTACATTTTTTTTTTTTTTTTTTTTTTTTTTTTTTTTTNTTTTTTTTTTTTTTTTTTTTAATATTCCTATTTTGTGTATGGATGGATGTGTTACGGTTAGGGGGTGTACTCAGCCTAGCCAAGATAAAGGCGGTAATATGTGGCAGCTTTATTGGCTAAAATTAATGGAGAAAACATTTGACGTTTTCTTACAATCATTTGATTTATCACCTCATTGGTGCAACGTACGATGATGCCTTTCCATAGATCTCTATAGGCGACCTTACTCTTCTTATCTTCGAAGGATAAGGATCCTGGGTGAGCGATGGTTTTTTTCAGGCGTGATTGTTTTGGGAGTCCCAATTTTTTCTGAAGGAACTCTGTTGACTCTTATTTTTAGTTGCCTTGTATTATTGACGGTGCTTCATATGATTTTGATGACATATGGCATTTTTTTTTTTTTTTTTNTTTTTTTTTTTTTTACTTTTGCCCCGGAACCGCTTTTGCATTACTTCACAGGGCACTCCTTTTTACAGCCATGTCATTCCGGAAACGATAAAATTCTATCAGAAAAATTTTGCTTCGCGTAGATTTGAACCCACAACCTTTGACCAATAGTCAATGGTCTTAACAAGTCGGCCACCGAGATTGGTAAACATGGCCATTATCCATTATTAGCCTTCAAGAATTGATGATGTCATCTTATGCGAAGAAAAATCGTCTTTCACCCCAAACACAATTAGTTCAAGGTGTCTACCAGACTGGAAATCCTGGAATACCTGGAATTGTCAGGGAATTTTAGGAGACTGGAAATGTCAGGGGAAAGTCAGGGAATTTTTCAAATAATTTTTTTTTTTTTATCTCAATGGCCAATTGTATGCGTGAACATGCTTTTCTCGAAAAATTTCGCCTGTGGCGCTTATTATCGTTTTTCTCAAAAATTTTGGTATACATGTTTAATGTTCAAGGTATGAAGGGAATTTGCTGTATAGTTTTTGGGGGCCCTGGGCCCCAATATTGTGTTTTTTGAAGTCAGTTGGGGGAGTCAAAATCTTGAAAAAGTACACTGGAAAATCTGGAAAAGTAGACTGAAAAACCTGGAAAAGTCAGGGAATTTCACTTTGACGATTTGGTAGACACCCTGAATGTGTTCAGGTCGCATTGCTATCATTATCTGTAAACGAAATCGAAAGTAAGGAAAGAACATTCTATATTCTAATAACTGTTGACCAAAAGTTGGGAACGTCAGTCGTTTCCTTTTTATTTACATTTGGGTTCCAATTTAGTGTCGAACTGACTTTTTTTTAACGCTGTCTCAACTCTCGTAATTCGAATTATGAGCGCGCTGTTTGAAATCAAACGAGTGTTTTGCACTGCAGCCACGGCCATCCCCCCAGTATACAAAAAGAGACCTTGAACAACAACTAACAACTAAAAAGTTTTTTTTTCTTCTTTTCAAAAATAGATTTGAACTTACCACATTTTGTGTTTGTTTGAAATTACTTTTATTCAAAACTTTCGTCCTCACATCCATGCCGCTTTATATTTCTCTTTTCCTCTCTTGAAAACGTTGAGGGAATTGAAACCTGGATAAGGTAGAAAAGGAGAGACAATGTACGATGTAGGTTAGACTAGTTAGGATTTAGAGGACTTATATTGTTAAAACTTCTCAAATAAATATAAAAAAAAGGAGGGAACTATTGGACCGGTCTACGCACCCGGCCGACCTAGAACGCTTTAGTATCACAGTTCCAGTCAAGTACCATTACAACCTATTTGTACCATACAAACCCCTGAATCCATAAATTGGGAGAACCGTTGATTTTAAAAGGAACGAACACCACAACAACAATAACAGCTTTTCAAGTAAAAATAAAAAGATTTGTAATAAAAAAAAAAAAAAGTTAATACGCTATTTGTTCTATTGAGACCAACAATAATAACAGCTTTTCAAGTAAAAATGGAAATATTTGTAAAAAAAAATTAGTACGCTATTTATTCTATTGAGAATTAAGACCAACAACAATAACAGCTTTTCAAGTAAAAATGGAAAGATGTGTAAAAAAAAAGTTAGTACGCTATTTGTTCTATTGAAACCAACAACAATAACAGCTTTTCAAGTAAAAATGGAAAGATGTGTAAAAAAAA
>CM022884.1:12874566-12925814 GCA_012654025.1 Pachypsylla venusta
AAATTTTGTGTGAAAAATGTATTGAGTGAAATTATTGTGTATAATAAATGTTAATCATACAATTTTGTGTGAAAAACGTATTGTAAAGTATCAAAAATTGATGTAAAAATGTTAACATGAAATTTTGTGTGAAAAATGTATTGAGTGAAATTATTGTGTGTAATAAATGTTAATCATACAATTTTGTGTGAAAAACGTATTGTAAAGTATCAAAAATTGATGTAAAAATGTTAACATGAAATTTTGTGTGAAAAATTTATTGAGTGAAATGATTTTGTATAATAAATGTTAATCATACAATTTTGTGTGAAAAACGTATTGTAAAGTATCAAATATTGATGTAAAAATGTTAATATAAAATTTTGTGTGAAAAATGTATTGAGTCAAATTATTGTGTATAATAAATGTTAATCATACAATTTTGTGTGAAAAACGTATTGTAAAGTATCAAATATTGATGTAAAAATGTTAACCATAGCCAACGATCATACCACGTTGAATCTACCAGTTCCCGTCAGATCACTGGAGTTAAGCAACGTCGGGCGTGGTCAGTACTTGGATGGGTGACCGCTTGGGAACACTACGTATTGTTGGCTCTTTTTTCCGGCCCTACCCAGGCTGGGTGAAGTCAATGTGGGTAGCTGGTTTGCAAGTTTCCAGCGAATGGAGAGTAAAACCCCCGTCTTGAATGACCAATAGATGTTAAAAGAGCCTTTAAGCCAAATTAAAAAAAAAAAAAAAAATGTTAATTTTGTGTGAAAAACGTAAAATTTTTGACGCAAAAATGTTGAGCATCAAATTTTGATGTAAAAAAAGTTCGTCGTTTTGTGAAAATCGAAAACCAATTGACACAGACACCCACTCAAAGGTCATAAGCCGCCACGTTGCTCTGCTCTACCCTCCGCGTTCCAACGTGAACAAGGTAGAAAAAACAAACACACAAAAATGAAATTGAAATGAAATGTGAGTGCGACATTTTCTTTGGTCACATACAGGATGGTGCCTAGACTGTCTAGTACATATTTTTGAACGATGGAGATGACATCGTAATGGGACCTTGTCGCCATTTTTGATGCCGAGGGGAAAAGTGATAGTGACCGTTACACCAAACTTTCTGGTCCGGCTAGACTTTGTGTACAATAAATATGTCATATGACCAGTTAATGTTAAATAGGAAAAGTTGCACTTGGCAGATTTTTTTTTTAAAGGAGGAGGAAAATTTTTATTTGATTCAAACATAGGTGTTACTTGGTTGCGAACCTCTGAAAGATTTAAACATAGGTGTTACTTGGTTGCGAACCTCTGAAAGATTTAAACATAGGTGTTATTTGGTTGCAAACCTCTGAAAGATTTAAACATAGGTGTTACTTGGTTGCGAACCTCTGAAAGATTCAAACATAGGTGTTACTTGGTTGCGAACCTATACGGTTATACATTATCAGCCCGGAACCGCACAAGCATTACATATTGTTAGTAGATTTGTGAACTGTAGATCTCACTCGGTTAAAATCAACACATGTTCAGCAAATAATTTATTTATAATATTACATGCCATTAACACGTTTCATTAAAATCGAACCCTGCTTTCGATCAGATGTTCAAAGAAAAATCTTGGACTTGAAAAGTAGATATCACGAATTTTCCGTGACTCGAGAGAGGTACCGATCTCGAATCCTAGTCGGGCCAAAATTTCAAAAAGTTTTTGTATTTTCTTCTTTGTTTAAGTGTACCTCAGCCTCCTGTGGGCAATTGAGTAGCTATGGTATTAGCGTTAAATGGTAACATTTATACGGTTTGGTAATAATACCTTGTAATGCTATGATACCCACAATAATTGTGATATAATAATACAAAGACGTATACCTACATTCACAAAGATCAATCACTTTGTTCGATAAGTTATTTGATATTTTTTTTGTTCTACCTAAAAACGTGATCGAATTAAAACTTAAAACGCTCATTATTAAAAATAAAAAAACCAAAATTAGTTATTTATCGAGGGTTTTTTCTGGGCAAAGGTGACACCGAATGTACGATGTATACAGGTAAATAAAAAACGCCCTTATTCAGGAGTCATTCAATGATTTATGTCACCCTGTGTTTTCTCTTCATCCCCTACCGCCATCACCGGCTCTTTTTACCCCCCCCCCCTTTCTCAGCCTCTTTTCTTTTCCCTGAGGGTGATGTTTTGGAAAGCAAGGGACATCTATCAATGATAGGGGAAAAATAAGAGAACAGCGAGTGTAGACTGGATAGCGACGTTACAATGCGGCGCGGTTGTGATAAACATCAAGAAGAGGCTGACTGACACGAGCCGCAGAAATTGTTTTGTTGTAATTTTAATTATTAAAACTTACCAACGATTTTATTTTTATTGTACTGTAAGTATATAAATTATATTATGTACCGAGACATATCTGTATGTTTTTTCCGAATTGTGTAAAGAGATGTCGAAATGACCCCTTCACATATTATTTCCTCCCGAATATATGAGAAGGAAGAAGAAAAGCTCGTATTCAAGTTATTGAGATGTAATGCCTCTTTCATAGTCTCCTCATATGTCCCGCCAAAAATTATCTTAAACTTTGTGCTTCGTCACATCCCTAATCAGTGACCCTTTGATGACGCCGTTTGCAGGTGTTCCCTATCTTATTGTTATCGTTCGTCTTCCTCTCCTCAGAAGTCACCCCAGAAAAGTTCTGCCAAAGAGTGAGTATTATCTTAAACTTTGTGCTTCGTCACATCCCTAATCAGTGACCATTTGATGACGCCGTTTGCAGGTGTTCCCTATCTTATTGTTATCGTTCGTCTTCCTCTCCTCAGAAGTCACCCCAGAAAAGTTCTGCCAAAGAGTGAGTATTAACTTAAACTTTGTGCTTCGTCACATCCCTAATCAGTGACCCTTTGATGACGCCGTTTGCAGGTGTTCCCTATTTTATTGTTATCGTTCGTCTTCCTCTCCTCAGAAGTCACCCCAGAAAAGTTCTGCCAAAGAGTGAGTATTATCTTGAACTTTGTGCTTCGTCACATCCCTAATCAGTGACCCTTTGATGACGCCGTTTGCAGGTGTTCCCTATCTTATTGTTATCGTTCGTCTTCCTCTCCTCAGAAGTCACCCCAGAAAAGTTCTGCCAAAAAGTGAGTATATCAGCGTAACACCCTTTTTCTTCACCTTTTCCAAATTCTATTCGAAGGTTGGCGTTGCTTTCCTTAACTCTACCATCATGCCACAATCTTTTGTTCTGTGCGTAATCTCTTTAGTTGCGACCTTTCCTGCTATGGTAATCCTCGCTTACTTCTCACAGTATCCACATTGAAACTGCACTTTGATGATTGCTTCTCTTCTTTGAAGGCTGGATGCCCTTCCTAACACCAAGCCCCCTATATTTACACGGACTTAGTACCGTTACCTAATGAAGCTGGCTTGCCACCCCCCAATGCCTCCATGATCAACGCAGCCTTTCCAAATATCTTTCATACCATCCCAATAAATGCCCTCTTGATGATGAGAGTTTAGGCTATCGCTTCCCTCACTACCCATTGTTTTTTTGGGGGAGTTTCCACAGATAGGCCCCGCCGAGAAGTATATATATCTCAACTTTTGCACTTAATAACACCCCTCTCATCTCATCCTTGATAACTTCCCTGAAAATTGTGTCCTTTAAACTTTACCTATATCCTGTCTTCCCCTGCAATTGAATTTCCCCTTTTAATTAGGACCCTGAAAAGTTTACCCCAACTTTTTGAGCTTGGTAACTTTTACTTCCAAAACTAAAACTTTACGTAGAACTTTTTGACCTTTCCCCGTTCCTCTTTTTCTTTTTTTTCCATTTTGAAATCTAAAATCTCGTCATTTTTTATGGCATTGTGTATTAGGGGGAGGATTTTTTCAAATTTTATATTCTCCTCCCTTCCTCTTTCATTTTTCGCACCATCCTCTTGGGCATATAAAAAATGTAGACCGATCCTCTGATTGGGCTCCATAAGCATGATTGTGGCCTAATGGTACAGTGTACGTACGCCAGGTCGAACCCAATGACGAAACATTCGGGCTCGATGTCCGGGTAATGGTACAGTGTACGTACGCCAGGTCGAACCCAATGACGAAATATTCGGGCTCGATGTCCGGGTAATGGTACAGTGTACGCACGCCAGGTCGAACCCAATAACGAAACATTCGGGCTCGATGTCCGGGTAATGGTACAGTGTACGTACGCCAGGTCGAACCCAATGACGAAACATTCGGGCTCGATGTCCGGATAATGGTACAGTGTACGTACGCCAGGTCGAACCCTATGACAAAACATTCGGGCTCGATGGCCCGGATAATGGTACAGTGTACGTACGCCGGGTCGAACCCAATGACGAAACATTCGGGCTCGATGTCCGAGTAATGGTACAGTGTACGTACGCCAGGTCGAACCCGATGACGAAACATTCGGGCTCGATGTCCGGGTAATGGTACAGTGTACGTATGCCAGGTCAAACCCAATGACGAAACATTCGGGCTCGATGTCCGGGTAATGCTACAGAGTACGTACGCAAGGTCGAACCCTATGACGAAACATTCGGGCTCGATGGCCCAGGTAATGGTACAGTGTACGTACGCCAGGTCGAACCCAATGACGAAACATTCGGGCTCGATGTCCGGGTAATGGTACAGTGTACATACGCCAGGTTGAAATTTTTTTTTTTTTTTTTTTTTACCACTCGCATTCAGACACTGAATGCAAAAAAACTGTACAAAAGAATTGCACAGACACACCGTAAACTGTACACTTTACGGTGTGTCAGTCAGCGGCATACCTAATGAGTCAGTACGTAGATTTCTCTGTTAAATTATGCTCGAAAGTTTGGTGTGACGGCGTATTTGAATCGTTCGTTCAAAAACGCATACTTTGGATTAAACATATCCGAAATCTAAGCTGCTAAATAACAGCACAGTCGTCTCATCTTTCACGTTTTTTATGTACGGCGATATGACCAAATCTCTACCGAAAAAATATGTTTCAATTGAACACTAGTCCATAACTATAGACCTCACTCAAAAACGTTTCCAGTAGGCTCTGGTTGCCCCATTAAGGTCCGAAAAATAATCACCTAATTCTATCAATGTGATGAATGTCCATGCCAAACTTCATCAAAATGAGAGTTATTGTGACGCGATCAGATAGACAAACAAATGTTTGAGAAAAAGCGTGGAGATAAAACTAGGACCTTTGAAAATATAGAAACCCTAAAAGTAGTGTGGAAATCAGTTGATCCCCTGACCACTATTTGGCACAAGGTTACTCAATAGGACTCAAAAATTCCATAAACTCTGAGATTACAAAGTTATGATGGCCTACTCTGATGGTATGCATGAGGGAGTTTTAAAATACTACGCGCAGTAGTTCTCCGTAGGTTGATCTTACTCAAGTCAAATGGCCACTATGGGGCACCGGCTGACTGCCCAAAATATAATCAGCCAATTCTATGAGCTTAATAAATGTCAACAAAATCGGACAAATTGTTCAAGAGTTTTCGCGGAACGAACAGACAGATCACACAATCGTGAAGTCAAAACTAGCATCTCACTTCCTTGGGTCAATTAGCACCCTACAGACAAGACAAATGTCATGTTTTATAAACAAACTATCAAAGGCCATAGAGGAGTGAAAGGTTAGGGTGACGTCCTGTCCCCGCCTCCTCATTCTGCTGTAACGTTTATTTTGTTGACTTGCTTTTACTTTATCCCTCCACGCGCCCGTTCTCGTCCCGACACCAGCCTCATCCCCGTGGTGCACCTCTCCAGCTTCTTCTTTCGTTCCTGCTGTTTTGGAAAATATAGAAATGATAAGAGCAGTGATCAGGCGAAGAGAAAAGCGAAAGGTGGAGTTGCCCCGGGAGAAGAGTCAGAGGAGAGGGTAACACTGAAAATGAAAACGCCAGCTTATTGTTGTGTGATGGGGGAAAGACTTGAAGGAATCCTTGATACAAACAGGGTAATGAGGAATCTTGAATACATTTGGAAAATCATCCTCTGCGATTGACATGCATTATGAAATACGAGGATTTTACAAAAGTGGGGTAATGAGGAATCTTGAATACATTTGGAAAATCATCCTCTGCGAATGACATGCATTATGAAATACGAGGATTTTACAAAAGTGGGGTACCACTTCGTTTTCAAGAGGCATTTCGTAAATGTACGACTTTGAACATTTTTTTTTCAATACAGCAAGCCATTTTTGACGTCTCCATTGCAGAGCGTGCATCACACTCGGTTTTCACCAGGTTCGAATCCTTGAAAAAGTTTTTTTTTTTATTAAAAAAAAAAAAAAAATTCTACTTGTGGTGTTTGTCTGCTTCAAGCTCCTGAAGACAACATGCTAATAGTGACAAGTAGTTGCATTATAAGGAAATTTTTAAATATAGCTTGTGTATTGAAAAATTGTTAGAAAATACTTCACAGACAAAAGCCAAATTGTTAGAAAATACTTGTAAGAAAATACTTAATGCTATGATGCCCAAAGAAATATATATTGACAATGTCGACATTTTGGAAAATATGCCATGTTTTGTAACAGAATGTTTGAAAATGTGTTCTTTATTTTGGAAACACGTCTTGTTCATCGAGAAAAACTGTTTTTCGTTGTTGTTCTTTTCTTCCAATTGTTGCATGTCGTGCTAAGCGATTTTCATTTGTTCTTCATATTCAAATGTTACGTTTTGTCTTTACTACTATTTTGAAACCCCATCTTCACTTGGGGCTTTTGTCTGACCCGGAATTATTATTTTTCCTCCAAAAGTTTATCCCCAGAAATAGTCTGGACGTTTTTTTTTTTGTTTTTTTTTTACTTTTATTTTTTCTTGAGTTGATAAAAGAATTCCTTTTTTCTTTCCCTCTCTTGTTTTTTATTTTCTTTTCTTTTTTGAACCTTTCGTTCGTTTTGTTCCATTTTTGTTGAGCCCCCCAAATGAAATACGTNCCCCCCCCCCTCCCCAAATGAAATACGTGAAGTTCACTATGCTGTCTGTGTACCAATACTACATAACCAAGTTAGACATCCCCTCTTTGTCAAGAATCTCGAAGTGAGATCTAGTTATGTTTTCCCGATTTTTCTTTAAACGTTTCTTTTTCTTTATATATAAACGGCAATGTACTGAGTAACTGATCAACATAGAGCCGACACTATTAATGCTACAGACTTGAAATGGCAGGAACCTTCGTTGCACCATTTAAGTGTGCACTAAGAAAGAATTTAGCATAATTTTAAGGGGTAGTAGACAGCGCGAAAAGTAAACAATCCCCATAAGAAATACATTGGAACGAGAGAGATAGTATGATACATAAATACAACAGCGTACACGTCTACTTACTATTTAGCTTCCGATTTTTGAAAGACAAATCATAGAATACTAATAGCACAGGAACGGCCCATGCCTCTAATGCGCCAATCTATAGGCCGTGGCGAAGCACGGGCGAAGCAGCTAGTTTCATTATCGACTGGCTTGTCCGATCTTAATAAACAAATATTGCTTATAATTGGGTGCACCATAATTCCATGTCAATTCATTAACCGCATAATGTTCTTGAGACCAAAATAAAATAAATTCATTCTACAAAGGCATGTCAGAAAAGGCTTCCGCTCTAAACTCGACAATATGGCAGGATTGTTCTTCTTATAATTATGTTATTTATCTAACTTTAAATGTGAAACCAAAGTTTAAACGTGAATGTAGTCACCGAGGTGAGCACACCAACTTCATTTGTTGACGGTCCTAAGCCCGTGTAAATACAGAAGATTTGTTGTTGGGGAAGGCCATCCAGCCTTTAAAAACTCCAATGCCCGGAGATCATCAGCAAAAAAAACTAGATTCTACGCGTTTTCAATTGATACTGTGAAAATAAGCTAAGGGTTATCGTGCCAGGAATGTGTTACAGCTAAAGAGAACAGGTACCGAACAGAGGGTTGTAGCATGGTAGAATTAAGGAAAGCAACCCCAAATAGCATTGGGAACGGGTGAAGTTAAAAAGAAGAAACGTGAAACGAAATTGTTGAGAAAAAAACGATAAAATTTTGTCCTGAAGCCGTTACAAAGTTTGGGATATTTTTTTTAATATTCTGGACTTTTTGGGATATTTTTTTTAATAGTCTGGACTTTTTGGGATTTTTTTATATATATATATATTCTGGACTTTTGGATGATTTTTTTTTTTTTTTTTNTTTTTTTTTTTTTTTTTTTTTTTATTCTGTCTTTAAAAAAATATTCTGTCTTTTTTGGGATTTTTGTTGTTAAAATTCTGTCCTTGTGGGAATAATTATGACAATTAGGGACTCATTATCAGAAATGAGGACTTCCTCATCTAATTCTGATTTCTATGTAGAATTAGGCTTCATTTATATTGTAATGTGTCGCAACAGAAATAAATAGACAATAACTAAATGCATACATACAAGTGTGCAGGTGCAGGTGTTTTCTCGGAGTACAATGACCAGTAATGGGGGCACATGTTAAATAAGTAAACATGATACCAAAAGTCACGTGGGCTCACCCTGTATATGATATTTCGAATTCGACAACCCTTATTCCTTATTATGATATAAATTGCACAACCCCCACCCCACTTATCACGTTTACATTTCATTAATAAGGTTGAATAAGTGTGTCTATGTGTGAGTGAGATGGAGATATACCCCCATTCCACCCCTATTTGTATCTGTGATGTTCTTAATGAGCGCGCCCCTATCTTTCTAATACTCGTTAAAGTGTAGATACGCAGAGGGGGGAAAGAGAAGGGTCGCCAAAAGTCAATTCAACCCTCTTCTTCTTTTTCAGGTCGTCCCCCCCCCCCNATTTTCACTTGAGGGATGGGAGTCAAGTCAAGGCTTAATTAGTGACTATCACCATGGGAGTCAGTCAAATGTACGAATGAATGATTAACATGAACGTTAAATTAAAACCTTGATGTTCATTAGGGCCGGATGTAGATTTTAACTTGAGGGATGGGGGTCAAGGCTTAATTAGTGACTATTACCATGGGAGTCAGTCAAATGTACGAATGAATGATTAACATGAACCTTTAATTAGTGACTATCATCATGGGAGTCAGTCAAATGTACGAATAAATGATTAACATGATCGTTAACAATGCCGGATTTACCGTGGAAGCAACATAGGCCATGGCCTAGGGCAGCAAATAATAGGCGATAATTAATATTTTCAAAGCATACTGTAGCGAAAATCGCATTGTTGCAATTCAGCCACGGCTATTAACTTATGATGATGAAATATTCAAATTAATGGGGAAAAAATCCTGCTTCAGATTGGGCTTGAATGCACACATTTATAGCGTTAGTTACTCGGCTTTCCGTTTTATAAATCTCTCGATTTTTTACTTCCTCAATACGTACTTACATACCGCACATAAATAAAAGTCTAACAAAGTGAACGCACACACCCTGTATTGTAAATTATTTTGAGTGGCAAGTCAGTTTCTCTCCGGCCCGGCACTGTGGACCCACTTAAGACTAACAAAGTAAACGCTCACACCCTGTATTGTAAATTATTTTGAGTGGCAAGTCATTTTCTCTCCGGCCCGGCCCTGTCGACCTACTTGAGACTAACAAAGTAAACGCACACACCCTGCATTGTAAATTATTTGAGTGGCAAGTCATTTTCTCTCCGGCCCGGCCCTGTCGACCTACTTGAGAATAACAAAGTAAACGCACACACCCTGCATTGTAAATTATTTTGTGTGACAAGTCATTTTCTCTCCGGCCCGGCCCTGTCGACCTACTTGAGACTAACAAAGTAAACGCACACACCCTGTATTGTAAATTATTTGAGTAGCAATTCATTTTCTCTCCGGCTCGGCCCTGTCGACCTACTTGAGACTAACAAAGTAAACGCACACACCCTGTATTGTAAATTATTTTGAGTGGCAAGTCATTTTCTCTCCGGCCCGGCCCTACTTGAGACTAACAAAGTAAACGCACACACCCTGTATTGTAAATTATTTGAGTGGCAAGTCATTTTCTCTCCGGCCCAGCCCTGTCGACCTACTTGAGACTAACAAAGTAAACGCACACACCCTGTATTGTAAATTATTTGAGTGGCAAGTCATTTTCTCTCCGGCCCGGCCCTGTCGACCTACTTGAGACTAACAAAGTAAACGCACACACCCTGTATTGTAAACTATTTGAGTGGCAAGTCATTTTCTCTCCGGCCCGGCCCTGTCGACCTACTTGATTTGTACATTTCTACCTACACTTGATTTCATCATTCTCCTTTTTCATCAGAGAAGAAGAAGCAAAAATATTTTCATTTTCCACCCTCCATTCTTCCCCTCTGGGGAGACGAAGGAATAATGGAAAGGTTGGTAGGTCCGAAAGGGTTTGGAAAACGCGTTGTTTTGACATGAATGTACAAATTAATAATACTGATGTACAGGAGGACGGGGGCGACTGAAGAGTGAGACCTACCTCTCTACCTTTAACTTCAACCCACACTCGTACATATTTACACTCCTCTCAGTTTACGTCAAATTTATGGGTATGGAGGTGGGGCACCTCCACACCCATCACTCTCTTACATCATCGGGGCAACCCCCCCCCATATTATCATTCAATTTCCCAGAACATTCCATTTCAAATATCTCTTTTCATTTTTCCACTAGAAAAAATATACTCTATTACAAATTTTTTTCCGTGTAACACCCTGTACATTAATATAGCCTTTAAAAACAAAGATTTCTCATTTATATGTTTCGCCAAGGGAATGACTGGTCCTAATTTGGCTAGATATCAGTATGAGTCTGAAGAATCACAGCATTACATGATTTTTTTTTTTTTTAGATCTGGATGTGACGACACCCTGTGTGTATCGGCTTGACATTAATTTCAGCAGGAACCTGAGAGGACTCACGGCATTACAAGATTTTTTTTTTTTTAGATGGATGTGACATTCAGTCTAGCCCTCTTTCCCCCATCAATTTGTCATATCTCCCCACCCTGTCAGGAATGTGACACCTTGTATGTGACATCCAGACTAGCCCTCTTTCTCCCATCAATTTGTCATATATCCCCACCCTGTCAGGATGTTACACCCTGTGTGACATCCAGTCTAGCCCTCTTTCTACCATCAATTTATCATATATCCCCACCCTGTCAGGATGTTAAACCCTGTATGTGAAATCCAGTCTAGCCCTCTTTCTCCCATCAATTTGTCATATATTATCTCCCTCCCCACCCTGTGAGGATGTGATATCCAGACTAGCCCTCTTTTTCACATCAATTAGTCATATCTTCCCACCCTGTGAGGATGTGACACCCCGTATGTGACATCCAGACTAGCCCTCTTTCTCCCATCAATTTGTCATATATTATCTCCCTCCCCACCCTGTGAGGATGTGACATCCAGACTAGCCCCCTTTTTCACATCAATTAGTCATATCTTCCCATCCTGTGAGGATGTGACATCCTGTATGTGATATCCAGACTAGCCCTCTTTCTCCCATCAATTTGTCATATCCCCCCACCAACCCTCTCGTGACCTTTATATTATGCAAAACTGTAAACAAATTTACCATGTTACTACCTCCATTTGTCCCTTATCCCTTACTGTTAGAGAGGAAAAAAAGGCCATCCTCAACCAAGTGGTTCTCAAAGGACAAAGTATTCTAACGCTGATTTTCATCCATAAAAAAATCGAAAAAAAGCTCATCCATAACATATAGAAAGAAATGCAATTGACATTCTGGGCGTAACGTGGAGTGGCCGTCGCGCTCACCGAATTTGAGCACTGTTAATTTTTCGGAAAGGAATAACTTTTTATACATCGTCCTTACACATTGAACGAACTCGAGACGAAAATGAAGGAGGAAATCGCGACTAAACTCATGAAAATTTGGATTTTCAATAATTCATGTAAGAATTGGGGTATACGTTACCCCATATCATATTAGATAGCCCTTTAAAAGGACTCTTTTGTTATGTCCAACCCTTTCTTCTTCTTTTACTTCACCGTTTCCCATTTCTATTTGGAGTCGGCATTGCTTTCCTTAATTCTACCATGCCACAACCTTCTGTTCAGTCTCATTAGCTGTAATCTTTCCTGGCACGGCAACTGTCGCTTGTAGAAACTGCAATTTTCTCGGTTTTCTGGGTTTTTTTAAAGGCTGGATGCCCTTCCTAAAACCAAACCTTCTGTATTTATACGGGCTTGTGACCGTCATAAATACTAATATACATGGTCGGCTTACTCTCCTCGGTGGCAACATTATTTTTCCCAACCCATTATAGTTATACGAAAATTATTTGGTCCAAGTGTGTCCGTTTGGAAACTCCTCCCTTATATTCGTGGCTGTCAGTTTATATTTACAAGTGTGTTTGAACATGGTCCATTTGGAAACTCCTCCCTTATATTCGTGGCCGTCAGTTTATATTTACAAGTGTGTTTGAGCATGGTCCGTTGGGAAACTCCTCCCTTATATTCGTGGCCGTCAGTTTATATTTACAAGTGTGTGTTTGAACATGGTCCGTTTGGAAACTCCTCCCTTATATTCGTGGCCGTCAGTTTATATTTACAAGAGTGTTTGAACATGGTCCGTTTGGAAACTCCTCCCTTATATTCGTGGCCGTCAGTTTATATTTACAAGAGTGTTTGAACATGGTCCGTTTTGGAAACCCCTCCCTTATATTCGTGGCCGTTAGTTTATATTTATGGTGGAAGGGGAAGAGGTTTTCTAGTTTTTCGTTTTTCCAAAACTAATATTTAATATGATGGTGGGTTGTGTTGTCATTCTGGAATTATTTATTTTTCTGTTTTTGTTTGTTTGTTGATGTGTCCCAGAGTTTGTTTTTTTAATCAATTATTATTATTGAAAAATTATTGGAAATTTAACTATTCATTGTATAATCAGGGCCGCAGAAAGAAAATTCGGACCGGGGAAAAATATACGCGCCCCCCTCCCCCCGACTAATACATCTTCAGATCAAATCATGGAAAATTCATTATGCATTAATTATGAATTATGTATTTCATATAATTATGTACTCAGGACCGTAGAAAGAAAATCCATACTGGTATGATNTTCATTCAGCCTCGCCCCCTCTCGTCTGGCCTGTGTATACTGTTCTATCTGCGTGTTTTGCTACGAGTCTTCTTATAAAAGGAATTCGATAAAGATGTTTCGAGATATATGCAAAAAATGATCATGAAATACAAGATGGCACCTCGGGACTTTTTATGATATTGATGCGGGAGGTCGAATAAGCAAAATTGTAGAAAGTACGCATCATTTAATCTGAGCGCATGGCGGTGCACCAGGCCAAGTTCCGGAAAGCACCAGTGTATCTTTACACGAAGCAATTCACCAAGTTTTTCACACCGTCAGATATCCGATTCTACAGGGGATTGGTCATTGAAATTTTGAACATACATTCCGTAGTATAGTACAATACCACAGGATTAACTTCAAAAGTTAATATTAACTCAGGCAGGAGATAGGTAATTTCAAAGTTTGCACTTTGGATACTCACTGACTGGCTGACTGATTGATTCACTCATCATCAAAAGTTTCAGGCACTTCCCGTATACCTAGAGCGCTGAAATTTTGCATGAAGTTAGCAATGGACATCCAAGTAAAGGGAAAAATCCGAAAATTTTAACTTTTTAACTCTAACTGCTCCAAAACGGTGTCGCTTTAGGGAAGACAACACAACGTATTTTAATGTAGTTTTAACTGATAAAACGCTGAAATCTTGCTGAAAAGTTAGATATTTACAATCAACTTAGCAGGAAATCATTTATATTTGAACTCTTTCACTCCCGGTTCTCCAAAACGGTTCCGCTTTAGGGAAGGAGATGCTCGAAAACTAGTTTAAACTGGTAGGGCGCTGAAATCTTGCATGTAGAATGATATTTACATGCAATTAAATGGAAAAATAAATATATTTACTCTTTTACTACAAGTGCTCCAAAATCTTGCATGAAGGTAGAGAGACTTAAATTCAATTAAACCGGCAAATGGCAAAATTGAAATTTGTTTAGTGCTATAACTGCAGGGAAGAAGATACACTATAAATATTGCTGATTTTATTGCTTTGTAGTATGTATTACTTTATTAATACTTTGGTGTTAGATCTTATTGGACATTTGGTTCCGGTTTACACAGAAATTTCCTGGTTTCAGATATCTTATGTAATCGAAAAGAAGAAGAAGAAATAAAGAAAAAACGGCCAAAAAAATCAGTTACATATATCATTTACATATCTTTACAAAAAGTATTGATATCTCACAAAAAATTATCATTGAAAATTACACAGCCGCAGTAGCTCAGTTGGTAGACACAGTAGATTCGTAACCAGGAGGCTGTTGGTTCGAAGCCAAGCATAGCCTTAGTTGGTAGAAGCTGTAGATTCCAAGCATGAACATGAGAATTAAAAAGAACACGGGGATCTATATTGTCATAAGCATTTTGTCTTCTAAAATTCCTGAGTTAATTGTCTAATGTGTGAGAAGCACTTTAGTGTTACCCAGTTTACGTTCAGGGGCGGGTGGGGCGTGACAGAGAAATAATGCTGGAGAACTACAACTTTGTCTCGAAAAGAATTGATAAATGCGACAGAATGAGAACAGCGGAAAGATGCTGAAATACGCGAGAGGAGGGTTGATGTTATTTATTCAGAAAAAAAGTTCTTCTTTAGGTACGCTCTGGTTTAAAGTCCTTAAAACAAAATCCGAGGAGATAAGATAAATATGAATTAAGAATAATAAAAACTAGAAGCCAGGAGTATATACAGGGTGTCCGTTGTCCAAAGCACATCCCTCTCTGACGTGATGTGGGAACAAATTTGATATAAAAACGAAATGTAAATTTTGGACGAAATAATCTAACGCAACACGCCTTAAGACGCTTGAGAAAAATATCAAAAGTTGTAGATCAGTAGTGAGATCATCAGAAGTTGTAGATCAGAAGAGTTCAGTAGTTTTTCCTAGTGATTTTTTAGTAGTGGGAAGGATTAGTAGTTGTAGATCGGTAGTGGGGGCGTCAGAAGAGTTCAGTAGTTTTTCCTGGTGATTTTTTAGTAGTGGGAAGGATTAGTAGTTGCAGATCAGTAGTGGGAGGCGAAACAATCGAATGTTGAACTTGAAGCGAGTTAAAGCGAAAATGAAGGAAAGAATGGAATGTTGAACTGGAAGCGAGTTCGAAAATGAAGGAAAGAATGGAATGTTGAACTGGAAGCGAGTTCGAAAATGAAGGAAAGAATGGAATGTTGAACTGGAAGCGAGTTATAGCGAAAATAAAGGAAAGAATGGAATGTTGAACTGGAAGCGAGTTATTGCAAAAACGATGTTTTAGCAGTATAAAATAAAATCCAATATACCTCGGTTCGTTTTTCAGTTTTCCTAAGAAATAGACAGGCACAATCATTTGGGGGGTGGGGGGGGCGCGGAAGAGGAATTCGACAACCCCGGGAAAAGACTCGAAAGAAGTTGCGGCCATTAAACGCTAGTCCTCTATATGCAATTTTAGCTTGCACTAGCCCGAATTTATTTCTAATTTTATTTTATTTTTTCTGTTTCTAGGTGAGTTATCAATTGAAGAAAGACTCTCATTGTCACTTCTGTGGTCGTGTAAATAGAAGTGACACTCATTGTCACTGCTGTGGTCGTGTAAGTAGCATTTGGTTTTGTTGCGGCTCGTATCTAGTTCTACATCCTTGTCACGGCCCTCTTTTTGGTCCCTCCCTCCTTTTCCATACACTCCTTTTCGATCGTTTTTTTTTCTATTCCTTCGCTGTCAGACATGCTCGAAAATGTGCCCGTGGCCCACCCTGTCTGTGTTGGTTCTTGAAAGAAAAATCTTATATTTTTTTGAAAGTTTAAATGAATTAAAAGTTTCTTTCTACATTAAAAATAATAAAAAGAGGAAAGAAATGAAGGACGTGAAAGTGAGGGAAGAAAGAGCAGAAGGTGTTGGAAATTAGGGGACGACGCAACGTGGAAATGGAAGTGAAGGANAGTGAAGGAAGAAAGAGCAGAAAGTGTTGTAAATTAGGGGACGACGTGGAAATGGAAGTGAGGGAAGAAAGAACAGAAAGTGTTGGAAATTAGGGACGACGTGGAAATGGAAGTGAGGGCAGAAAGAACAGAAGGTGTTGGAAATTAGGGGACGACGTGGAAATGGAAGTGAGGGCAGAAAGAACAGAAGGTGTTGGAAATTAGGGGACGACGTGGAAATGGAAGTGAGGGAAGAAAGGAAGAAAGAACAGAAAGTGTTGGAAATTAGGGGACGACGTGGAAAAGTCTCCCAACCTCTTCTGGAAGTGAAGGAAGAAAGAAGAGTCCCGAAATTTCTCTTCGCTGTTTGATCTGTAGACCTCACTCAAATAAAATTAGGGCTGGGTATCGAACAACAAAACATAGTTTATTTTTTTTTGGTAACTAATGGATTAAAATATTACTCGGGACTCAGTATATCGTTTTTGTCATTTAGCAATGACTAATATTCTCTTTTTAGGCGTGATGAATGAAAACCGCTAAAAAGCGGAAAAACATCGCCAACAGTATATTCGATTGCACCTAAAATTTGTATGTCACAATGGGACTCCAATTATGACATAGACTCCAAATTTCAAGTTTCTGGCTTTTATAACATTCCCCTTTTAGACAGGAATAATGAAAACCGCTAAAAAGCGGAAAAAACTGCCAACGGCACCTTCGATTGCACCCAAAAATATTGGGGCACAATATGACCCCATAAAATTCTTACGTCATTTTTTTAATTTAGGAAGTTGTACTTATGTGGGGATTAGTCTCCATAAGGCTACTGCATCCGTTTTTTCGCTGGCTAAGTATTTTTTATATCTTGAGCTATTAAAAATAATTAGCCAGCCACAAGAAGCTAATCCAACTCTGAGAGTATTCGCCTCAGCGAGGTACCTACGTTTACCTACAGCAAGAACTTGAATAGATATGACGGCAGGTTTGCTCCACCAAAAAAAATTGTGTTTTCCCAAGGAAAATATACATTTTCTTTCTATTTAAAAAAATAAAATAAATTAAATGCTGACTTGACTCGTTTTTTTCTCTTCAAATTGCTGATTCATACAATTTGATAGACTGTATTTCCCCCACTCCGGTTACCCCTCACACATACTCCTCTGTTTATTGCCCTCGTCAGCGAATTAGTTTTTTTTCTACTCAAATGAAAAGCTAGGGGAACGTCTTCATAATTCTATCCCAGTTTTAATCATCAATCTCTGATTTTTTTTTTTTTTTTTATTTATTATTATTTCATTCGGCGGGGATGAAATAGACCTTATTTGGTCAAATTATGAAGGGAAATTCGAATAAGACATCTCTTCATATGGGGTCGCAATGATTGTTTGAAATTGTCCACGTTCTTCTTCACTCGTACTTCCCAAACTTGAACGGTGCTCCGTGATGCCCGCTTGGCCGACTCATAGGCTAGTGCGAACGCCAGGGCTTCTGTTCTTTCCAGAGAGCCGTAGATCTTGCTGCAGTTTACGATCACAATGGCATTAATGAAAGCGTCGGTCGCAACGTCATTGATGAACTCAAGGTTGCTGTGCGTATAGGCCAAGTGAGTCAGCCTCTCCACATCTGCTTGAAGCTGCTGTAGTGTTTCACATCCATGGTGGACTCTGTTCCGTAGCTGGATACGGTATACTTGATGCATGTGTTCATCACCATTGCGCAACTCAATAGCATTCACTAAGGAATCGTAATCCATCCGTCTATTCACAGGAAGAGCCTGAAGAAGTTCAGCTGTCGGACCACGAAGCGCTAACACAAGCGCAGACGCTTTTTCAGTGGCTCCTCACTGGTTGACGACACAAACCGTCTCGAACTGCCTCTTGAATATAGGCCACGATGATATTCGGCCAAATACAGGAGCCTTCATTCGAACGTTGATGAACGTTGATGAGCCTGCCCAGCTAGACGTAGCTGGGCAGGCTAGAGGAAAAGAGGGGAGGGGTTCTTTTCTCTGTTGGTCTACGCGAGGGGAGGACGGGGAGTGTTCTTCGTCATTTTTCCTTTTAACACTGAGTTCCTGAATTCTGACGAGCAACTCAGTCTTCAACTTACTCACGGCTTGATTCACTTTACTTCGTACATTCGCAATATCTTGTTGTACTTCCCCTCGTACCTTGTCAAAACGAGTTTCCACGTTGTGCTGAAACTCCAATACGTTATGCTGAAACTCCAGTAATTCATTTCGTTTTGTTTCAATTAGTTGCAACAGAGATGTATTTTGTTGGTCGACTTTCTCGTTTAGAGAAGTTACCTGACTTTCTACCCTCTTACGCAGGTCTTTATTCTGGTCCGACATCTTGCCTGACAAGTCTTTATTCTGGTCTGACGCCTCCCTCTTAAATGCTCTATTGTGAACGGTGCCTTGTCAATAAATTTCCACTCCTCTCCAGCTCAATGTAGAGGAAACATATTTTATGAAGTTTTAAAAAATTTGGTAGCGGGGGGAGGAAAATCACGTAAAATCTCAAGACAATATTTGGAAAAAGGAACTTTTCTTTTTTTGATAAGTGGGGAAGCGAGGAAAAGAGGTACAAGCGAACGCACAGAGAGACGATTGGGAAGCGCTTTTTAGAAGTCTGAGAAAATGAAGAAAATCTTCGAACAACTGCGCCTTTCTGGTATTTTATATATTTTTGTTTTTTTTTTGTTTTTTATTATATAACTGACAGCAGTGAAAATTTTCTAGGACCATGTAGACCCCAATGGGACCTATTATTCATACATACTAAATTTCAATAAACAGCCTGTCCGGCCTAGTGGGTATCTATCGCGCATGTTTTGAACGCGACAGACCCAGGGTTTAATTCTGACAAAATCGAAATATTTTTCGAATTGTATCGGGTTGTTCGGGGTTCATTCAGCCTCGTGAGGACAAAGAAGTAGCTACTTAAAGTGTGAGTGGCGGCATTAGAAGAGCAAAAATTAATAATACTGTAACGATTTTGTGTAGCGGTCCTTGTAAGCCTGTGATTCACACAAGAGTAAGTTGTAATACAATGCGTTGACACAAATAAAACACATTTATTTTTATTTTATACCAAAGTCCAATAAAATCAGTGAACTTTGAGTTGCAAAAGAAGGGATTATTGGATTCGTCGTACCCCTCAAAATATCAAAGTATTATTATTTTTCATGATGGATTCCAAAGGGTTGCGGTCGTCTCAACTTCAAATGTTTTTGTTTTTTGTAGAATAGATTTGAGGAGGGGGAGGCTCAATTTTTGTGATCGATGCACTGCATCTTGCCCCTGTCCGATTTTAAGTCTAATGTATTTTCTTTTTTCTGTTTCCAGGTGAGTTATCAATTGGTCTCTTGGAAGAGACGGGACGCTCACTGACTGTCTCTCTTCTTCCTGTAAGCCGTGTAAGTAGCATTTCAAGCTGTGAAAGGACTAAACATAACATTAGGGGCCAAAAACTTCCTTCACAGATGGGTAATCGATAACGATACAGTAGAACAACACCGTCTCAGGTTTAAGAAGTCCATGTTGTGGGGACCTTGTTCTTAGCCGCAATAGCATTTGAAAACTGCGGTGCGGGAAAGAAACCTACCCGGACCAAATTGGGTATAAACTCTGCGGGTGGGAAACTCACTTTTGAATGTAACTCCCCCTACTTACATGGATACTAGACGTGAGGCTACTGCTTCTCAGGCCTTACATCCGTGAAAAGTACTTGGCCAAGATGCTAATCAAATTCTTTGGGAGTATTCGCCTTTGGAAGTGACTACATGTGACTGATCCAAATGAATGTAACTCCTCCCTACTTACATGGATACTAGACATGGGGCTACTGCATCTCAGGCCTTACATCTGTGAAAAATACTTGGCCAAGATGCTAATCAAAATTTTTGGGAGTATTCGCCTTTGGAAGTGACTGATCCAAATGAATGTAACTCCTCCCTACTTACATGGATACTAGACATGGGGCTACTGCATCTCAGTCCTTACATCCGTGAAAAGTACTTGGCCAAGATGCTAATGAAACTCTTTGGGAGTATTCGCCTTTGGAAGTGACTACGTGTGACTGATCCAAAAGAATGTAACTCCTCCCTACTTACATGGATACTAGGCATGGGGCTACTGCATCTCAGGCCTTACATCCGTGAAAAATACTTGGCCAAGATGCTAATCAAACTCTTTGGGAGTATTCGCCTTTGGAAGTGACTACGTGTGACTGATCCAAATGAATGTAACTCCTCCCTACTTACATGGATACTAGACATGGGGCTACTGCATCTCAGGGCTTACATCTATGAAAAATACTTGGCCAAGATGCTAATCAAACTCTTTGGGAGTATTCGCCTTTGGAAGTGACAACGTGTGACTGATCCAAAAGAATGTAACTCGTCCCTACTTACATGGATACTAGACATGGGGCTTACTGCATCTTAGACCCAGTAGAAGTATAGATGAAAACGTGAATTACTCCCATGATCCCATCTGCAATACTGGCAGTATTTTCAGTGTACGACTCCCACTACAAGTGTTTCGAGATTGCGTGCAAAGTTTAACCCTTGTGTGCAGTCACTCGGAAAAGCGATGAGCCCTCACCTTGTATCTGGGCATACATTACTCACTCACAGAAACAAAAAGAAAAGTAGCTAGGTATTAGGATACGTAAAGTTTTTGGAAATGGTGATGGCTCGATGAGAGGGACGAGAGGTGGCCCCCCTGATGCGTCTTCTTTTCTGAATCAAGATAGGGTAGATGCAAACTTTTTCGTCTTTTCTACAACTTTCTAAAATTCCTCTCTTTTTCTCCCCCTTGTGACGTGCTCTTTCTTTGTGTACCTACCTACGTATTCTTTCGTTCACACAAATGTTCGAGTTCAATTTCGCATAGCCTTGTACTTCAACAGAAGGAGAAGTTTTCTTCTGCCTCTGTGGGTGGGAGGGGGCCTAAATATCGAAAATTATAGTATAACAGGGTGTCTACCGGTCCTCCAAAAGTCCTCCTTTTCTAAAAAGGTCCTTCAAGTCCTCCAAAAGTGCTCCTTTTTACTGGAAGGTCCTCCCTTTTTCACACTAAGTTTTCAGTGTTTAATCTTCTGATTTTCTAAGATTTTTTTTTTACTTAATTTCAAAAATTTCGCCTGCGGCGCTGAATAGGATTTATGACATACCTTCAACGATGTAATAATTTTTATTAGTGAAGTTTTTTCACTTCCCAATGAAGCTTATCTGAGGGAAATCATGTATGCTCTTTTTTGCTGTAACACAAAAAGTTTGAAATACTACCAATATTTTTCTGTTAGTTAGTAGAAGAATGTTTTTCGTAGGTACTTCAAGAGACTTCTTCTGTGGCTTTCACACACAGATAACACCACCTTGTTCATGTGTAAACACACATGTGTCTGTGTTTAGATACACACACACACATGAACAAGTTGGAGCAATTTGAGTTAACTATTCCGTTTGTTTTGTATTTGACTGCCAAAATATAGCTAATTTTTAATTAATGAACTCTATTAAAAGTTTTTAAACGTTAATTCATGGAAAAAACGGTCATAATATTTAATTATGACTTGATTGTGTAATTAATTATACGTTAACAACTGCAAAAACGGTGAAAATGCCGAGGCTATGTTCATTATTATTATTATTATTATTTACTGTGTTTCAGAGGGTTAAAAAACCTCTGACACATTACAAAATTGGGAACCAAAATACCCCATAACCAAAATACCCAACAAAATAATACATTTCAAAAATTCTTTGTGATTATGTATATTGTCAAACAAAAAGGTCCTCGGAATGTCTCCAAAAGTCCTCCTTTTTGATGGACCTAAACTGGTAGACACCCTATATAAGTTCTATGAACTGTAGACCTTGTTCTCTTAAAATGGCCCTAATCACACGAAATAAGTGTCAACTTCATTAAAGAAGATGAAACTTCGTCTTCGTACTCATATTATGAATTTCCATTGAAAATTAATTAAATTTGGATAAGACGTTCGAGAGTTATTGTGATACAAAAAAAAAAACAAACTCGACCTTCTTTGTACATTTAGACCCCAACTTGGACCTACATACCAAATATCATTCAAATCAGTCAAGGAAGAACAGAAAGTGTTGGAAATTAGGGGACGACGTGGAAATGGAAGTGAGGGAAGAAAGAACAGAAAGTGTTGGAAATTAGGGGACGACGTGGAAATGGAAGTGAGGGAAGAAAGAACAGAAAGTGTTGGAAATTAGGGGACGACGTGGAAATGGAAGTGAGGGAAGAAAGAACAGAAAGTGTTGGAAATTAGGGACNGAACCTTGAAAGGTAAAATATCAAATTTTGAGAGGCGGGGTATATATATATATATTTCTTTTCTTTTCTTCTTCTTTTTTTTACGAACCTTGAAAGGTAAAAATCAAATTTTGAGAGGGGGTATATTTTTTTCGTCGTCAATTCCAAAGGTCTATCATTTAAAATTATAAACCAACATAGCAGTTGCTATTTTTTTTTCTTTTTTTACGAACCTTGAAACGTAAACTATCAAATTTTGAGAGGCGGGGTATATATATATATATATATATATATTTTTTTCTTCTTCTTTTTTTACGAACCTTGAAAGGTAAAATATCAAATTTTGAGAGAGGGGGTATATTTTTTTTTTTTCTTCTTCTTTTACGAACCTTGAAAGGTAAAATATCAAATTTTGAGAGGCGGGGTATATATATATATATTTTTTTTCTTTTCTTCTTCTTTTTTTTACGAACCTTGAAAGGTAAAAATCAAATTTTGAGAGGGGGTATATTTTTTTCGTCGTCAATTCCAAAGGTCTATCATTTAAAATTATAAACCAACATAGCAGTTGCTAGAGATTATGAGTCATACAAACAACAGATCGGTTCATTCGGTCTACACAAAGAAGAAAAGGGTTTAAAATGGTCATTTTTGGATGATGAATCCCGGATCAAAATTTCAGCCATTTTCGGGTGGGGGGATCCTGGGATCGTAATCTCTAGCAGTTGCCCAACACCTTCTGCACTACAAAATGTATCATTTTGTCCATCGTACAAAATAATACAAAAAAAGAGACTCCATCGTTGTGTCTCGAGAGTACATTGGATTCCATCCTGAGCTCACAAGGTCGAGAAAAAGCACAACTTTGAAGTTTCCCTTCCCCAGTACCTGTTCCGTATGAATTGGTTTCTGTGGGGTGTAGGGGGGATATAGAAGAAGTTTGTTCAAAACTCTATTAGCCGTAAGGTATCACCTAAAATACCGCACCAAAGCTTTCTTTCATTTTTTTTTTTCTTTCAAAAAGTTTGAACTTTTTCCCCCTCACGCTTTACGTCTCTTCTTTGTGAAGACAAAAAGTTTCGTCTTGATCTGTTACAATGTGTGCCGCACCTTTTCTTACCCATCCAATACTCTCTTTCCAGTGGCGGTCCGCAGGGGCGGATTTAAGGCTATATCTTAGGGGGGCGGTGCAGCACTTTGGGAGGGGATACTTCCGGAGGGTATGGAATACCCCTCAGGCACAGGGTTGTCGGGGGGTTGGTGCCCCCGGGGAATTTTGAATAATTAGGAGTCAAAATGTGAAAATCTGTGCTCTAAAACTGCAATGTAGTTTCATACACAAATGACTTGAACTATAACATTTTTTAAGAACATCATGCAATTTGCAAATGAAAATTATAAAAAAAAAATTCAAGTTAACGTGAGATGAGCTTTACGGTCATTGCGAAATGGCCGACGTGCCTAGCCGGCGCATGTGCGGATGTGGCACGTAGTTAGTGGCTGGGAATAGAGCGTTCGTAGTGGCATTTGTACTATTCCTGGACAGTTTGTAAAATGTAAAATAAACATTGTTCTTGGGCCAGTTGATGTAAACAAGATAGACAATTGACGAGGGGAGTGCGGGGCGTTGTTATGACGTTATATATATCTGGAATGTTTTATTTGAATTCATAAAATCATTATGGACTAATAATGATTGTATTTATAAAATCAAAATGAGAAAAATATTTATGTCATAATTTATTTAGTGGAAGATTACTGTATAAATATTCATACTTGATCTTGTCAGGGGGGCGGTCGCCCCCCCTTCAAATCCTCCCCTGGCGATCCGTCAAATAGAAATTTGGTAGCTTCCTTTCCTTACCACCCGTAAGTCGTAAGATGGTGGGGAAGGGTTTATATCTCCTCCCCCATAACAAGAATCGCCAATACATCCCACCCTAGGTTTGCTGACGCTCAAGCTCCAAAATAATCAGTTGTTGTTACATTCATCCCACAAATGGAGTGGAAGAGTTGCTAATGCCAAGCTTCAAAGTAAGAGTTGCTGACTACCTATCTCCAAAGCAAGAGTCGCCACTGCATCCACCCCAGAGAGGGAGGGAAGAGTTGCTGGCTCCCTATCTCCAAAGCAAGAGTCGCCACTGCATCCACCCCATAGAGGGAGTGGAAGAGTTGCTGACTACCTATCTCCAAAGCAAGAGTCGCCACTGCATCCACCCCAGAGAGGGAGGGAAGAGTTGCTGACTACCTATCTCCAAAGCAAGAGTCGCCACTACATCCACCCTAAATAGTGGGGTGGGGGAAATTTCCTGACTCCCGAGTGGATAAAGATTCTAATTAACAACTTTTACTTCGCTCCACAAATTTTTTAAAAAGATAAAAAAAAAAGTGTAGCATTGAAACTTCTGGGTGTTTCTTGTTAAACGACTCTAACCCTTGACTGAAATATTTGTGTGAAGTGGGGAAACTGAATGTGCTGCCTTTTAATCTGTGTCCCCTCGTTGATAGGTTCGCCTGTGGGGTTGTTGATATCACTCACATTGAATCCCCTCCGTTGGACCCCGGTGTGGAGACTGAGCATGCTGAAAAAGCACTTGGTCAAAAGCCTCCTCGCTCAGAGTTTTAGCCTTAGCTAAGTAACTAGTACTGTGAAATGTAGAGCTCACTCACTGAAAATGACCATCTTGAGACTCCGGGTTGCCCATTAGGGACCAAAAACGGATCACCTATACATTCAATGTTCATACCAAATTTTGAGTTATTGTGTCACAAAAAGACAAACAGTTCAGTCTATCTGTGAACAAGATATCTCCAGAACGGCAACTGCTAGAGATTTAAATTTGGTATGTATGCCAGTTTTATGCCATGAACAGCAATGGAATTTGATGGAAATCGAATATACCATTGGCGGTTTTATGCTGNTTATTGTGTCACAAAAAGACAAACAGTTCAGTCTATCTGTGAACAAGATATCTCCAGAACGGCAACTGCTAGAGATTTAAATTTGGTATGTATGCCAGTTTTATGCCATGAACAGCAATGGAATTTGATGGAAATCGAAATTTTGATGGAAATCGAATATACCATTGGCGGTTTTATGCCGCTTTTTAGCGGTTTTTGCATATTCTGCTTAAAATGAGAACAAAAATACCTAAAACTTTAATGCCTATTTATATATCAATTCCACACAAGAAATTGAAAAATACAACTTAGCTTGAAGTGTAATATATTGTTGGCCGCTAATTAGATGTTGAAGGCCGGTTTACTGCGGTTCTGCCTAAACCCAGAATGGAAAGGGCTAGAACTGGAAATTTGGTGCCAACAATTTAGCTTGAAGTGTAATATATTGTTGGCCGCTAATTAGATGTTGAAGGCCGGTTTGCTGCGGTTCTGCCTAAACCCAGAATGGAAAGGGCTAGAACTTGAAATTTGGTGCCAATTCATATCAATTTTATATAAGAAATTGAAGAATACAACTTAGGTTGAAGTGTATTATATTGTTGGCCGCTAATTAGCGAAACGTGTTTTGACATTGAAAACTCGACATCGAAAATTTCAGCCCATTGCAATACTTCCTTCTTTTTTTATAAATATGGAAAGTCCTGTGATGTTCACACTCACACCAGATTTTTTTGTCAAGGAAATACCCTCAAAATAGTACTGGAACTTTTGATTCCCTGATCACTTGAAATTTGTCGGTTACGGCCTTGGGCCAAATGGTGTCCATTTAAGTGAGAGAGGTCTACAGTGTGTACAGAACCCTGTATGTGAGATAATCCTAAATTACATTAAAAACTTGTGTGAACTCTTCAACCCCCCACTCCCCTCCTCGCCCCCTTTTTACTTCCCAATCTCTTCTCTTGTAGAGTGAAAAACAAAAAGTTGGCCAAGTTTTTACTCGTTCTGTTCTTCTGTTCAGAAGTTTGTTCATAAAGTTTACGGGGGAGAGAGATGGAACAGTTCCCCGGTCGTCCCGTCTACTCTTCTCTATTTGTTGGGACGATAAAGTCCACCTAGTATGAATTAATACTGAAGAGTGAGTCGTGCCATGGGTGTCCAGTCCTCCTGAGCGAATGGTGTAAACCAAAATGGCCACTATGAGCCATGGGTTCCCTTTAAAGGTTAAAAACGGACACACAAACGATAATAAAAAAATCCTTATTTTTAGATTTTTTGGGGGGTTCCATTCTGTGGAAACTTACAAACCAGCTACCTACATTGACCTCACCCAGCCAGGGTTGTGTTCGAAATAGCCAACAACAAGAGGCGCGAACCTACGTGGTCACTCACCTATTAAAACCTCGCTGGACGTTGCTTAACTTCAATGATCTAACTTGAACTGGTGTATTTCATTTGCCATTGACGCTAAGGCTGCTTTCAGTATGTAAAATTAAATTTCGAGAGAAACATTTTTTAAATTGTCGTCTGCCTGCCTTATAGATCAAGTATCCTTGGACAAAACGGCGCTGCGCTCATTTCCTGGAGATACAAACAACGANGATCTAACGGGAACTGGTGTATTTCATTTGCCATTGACGCTAAGGCTGCTTTCAGTATGTAAAATTAAATTTCGAGAGAAACATTTTTTAAATTGTCGTCTGCCTGCCTTATAGATCAAGTATCCTTGGACAAAACGGCGCTGCGCTCATTTCCTGGAGATACAAACAACGAGAGCAGATTCGTTGGATTAAATATCATAGAACCGACCCATTTATTTGTGTTCATAGGCCACAGGGGTGCCCACACAGTGACGGATATGATTTTTTTTTTTTTAATTTGGCTTAAAGTCTCTTTAACATCTATTATTCATTCAAGACGGAGTGTTTACCCTCCATTCGCTGGAAACTTGTAAACCAACTACCCACATTGACCTCACCCAGACTGGGTTGGGCCGGAAAAACAGCCAACATCACGACGGCGCGAACCCACGTGGACACCCATATGGCACAACCTCGCTGGACGTTGCTTAACATCATTGATCTATTGGGAACTGGTGTTTTAAACGTGCCATAGACGCTGGCTATATGAAAATGGATCATTGTGGCAACAATTTTCCGCTCGTAAATTATCTCCAAATGAACCCATCAATAGAATTAAAGCAGCTGTACTATTTAGAATACACTAATCAGGGTATCAATAAATAATTAATGTAAACATTTTTTAACCAATGGAATTGGGAATTTTGTATTTAGTGTTAGGATTGTTTTTTTTTTAATGTAAATAAGAAGGGTTTTCAGTGTGATTTTCGGAACGATGTCCATGATTCCTTCGATAGTAGAATAGGAAGATACGACAAACATAATTTGCTGTAGGCTCCTCTCAAAATTTGGTATGGAAACAAACGTATGATAAAAATATTATTTTTCATGAATTTGGACGTGTCTGGGAAACGAGTTTAACAAAACGTAGAATCTTCGTGTATGAGGGAAACATGATCTATTACCATGTCCCATTGAGAATATAAAATAAATGACGTCTCCGTGGCAGAGTGCGCATCACACTTGTCTTACACCACGGAGGTTTCCGGTTCGATTCCCGGACGGGTCGAAAATTTGAAAAAAGTTTTTTCGAATTTTCTACTTGGTCTGGTTGTGTTTGGGGGTAACTCAGCCTCCTGGGGACAATTGAGTAGCTATGGCAATAGCGCCAAGTGGTAGTATTCTAAGGAAATTGTTAAAGTGTAGCTTGGGCTTAGTGATATTGGAGTGAATGTTGAAAATACCTTGTAATGCTATGATGCCTACAAACATTGTGACATAATAACACAAAGAAATATACATTTACATATAAAATAAAATTTTGGAAATGGCAGAAAAAGGAGGATCTTCATACCTACAAACTCTGTTTCGTGTTAATATAGTCGGTAGTTTTCGTGTTAATATAGTCTGTAGTTTCTTGACGTGCGCGCGTCTACCGACTCGCTTGATAGTTTTTAACTATCTTCCAAATTTAATATCATTTTCTCGGCGAACAACTTTAGAACCACAGATCTGGTATCTCAACTTGTTCCAAAGAACAATAGGGTCGTTTATAGTTTGAGGCGAGCTTTTGATTTATTTCTTATTGCCAGGGGAACAAAGAAAATGTGTGTAAGGGGTGGAAAAGAAAAGTTTTTTTGAGTTAAGAGGCGGCGAGTTAAAGTAAAGAAAACTGGAAAGAAGAACAAAAATCCATTAAACTTGATAGTAAGTAAAAGGAGAAGATTTGAGTGGAGGAGGTAAGCCCAACAAACAGTTCATGAGGCGATGGTTGTGTGTCGACGTACGGCGACATTATCATGATGACTGGTTCTGCGAACGAGGACTACCTGGAACACATCACAGTTCCAGCCAATGGCCAACAAAATGTTACCCAAATCTGATTTGTTTCATTACACAATGGTTGTGTGTCTACGTACTCCGACAACTGAGCGACATTTTTCTACGATCAAGGACTACCTGGAACACATAGTATCACAGTTCCAGCCAATGGCCATCAAAACATTACCCAAATCAGAATCTGAAACAAACGGTTCAAAGTGAAGAATTTGTTTCATTACACAATGGTTGTGTGTCGACGTACGGCGACAACTGGGCGACATTTTCAATATGACTGGTTCTACGAACGAGGACTATCTGGAACACATAGTATCACAGTTCCAGCCAATGACCATCAAAACATTACCCAAATCTGAAACAAACGGTTCAAAGTGAAGAATTTGTTTCATTACACAATGGTTGTGTGTCGACGTACGGCGACAACTGAGCGACATTTTCAATATGACTGGTTCTACGAACGAGGACTATCTGGAACACATAGTATCACAGTTCCAGCCAATGACCATCAAAACATTACCCAAATCTGAAACAAACGGTTCAAAGTGAAGAATTTGTTTCATTACACAATGGTTGTGTGTCGACGTACGGCGACAACTGAGCGACATTTTCAATATGACTGGTTCTACGAACGAGGACTATCTGGAACACATAGTATCACAGTTCCAGCCAATGACCATCAAAACATTACCCAAATCTGAAACAAACGGTTCAAAGTGAAGAATTTGTTTCATTACACAATGGTTGTGTGTCGACGTACGGCGACAACTGAGCGACATTTTCAATATGACTGGTTCTACGAACGAGGACTATCTGGAACACATAGTATCACAGTTCCAGCCAATGACCATCAAAACATTACCCAAATCTGAAACAAACGGTTCAAAGTGAAGAATTTGTTTCATTACACAATGGTTGTGTGTCGACGTACGGCGACAACTGAGCGACATTTTCAATATGACTGGTTCTACGAACGAGGACTATCTGGAACACATAGTATCACAGTTCCAGCCAATGACCATCAAAACATTACCCAAATCTGAAACAAACGGTTCAAAGTGAAGAATTTGTTTCATTACACAATGGTTGTGTGTCGACGTACGGCGACAACTGAGCGACATTTTCAATATGACTGGTTCTACGAACGAGGACTATCTGGAACACATAGTATCACAGTTCCAGCCAATGACCATCAAAACATTACCCAAATCTGAAACAAACGGTTCAAAGTGAAGAATTTGTTTCATTACACAATGGTTGTGTGTCGACGTACGGCGACAACTGAGCGACATTTTCAATATGACTGGTTCTACGAACGAGGACTATCTGGAACACATAGTATCACAGTTCCAGCCAATGACCATCAAAACATTACCCAAATCTGAAACAAACGGTTCAAAGTGAAGAATTTGTTTCATTACACAATGGTTGTGTGTCGACGTACGGCGACAACTGAGCGACATTTTCAATATGACTGGTTCTACGAACGAGGACTATCTGGAACACATAGTATCACAGTTCCAGCCAATGACCATCAAAACATTACCCAAATCTGAAACAAACGGTTCAAAGTGAAGAATTTGTTTCATTACACAATGGTTGTGTGTCGACGTACGGCGACAACTGAGCGACATTTTCAATATGACTGGTTCTACGAACGAGGACTATCTGGAACACATAGTATCACAGTTCCAGCCAATGACCATCAAAACATTACCCAAATCTGAAACAAACGGTTCAAAGTGAAGAATTTGTTTCATTACACAATGGTTGTGTGTCGACGTACGGCGACAACTGAGCGACATTTTCAATATGACTGGTTCTACGAACGAGGACTATCTGGAACACATAGTATCACAGTTCCAGCCAATGACCATCAAAACATTACCCAAATCTGAAACAAACGGTTCAAAGTGAAGAATTTGTTTCATTACACAATGGTTGTGTGTCGACGTACGGCGACAACTGAGCGACATTTTCAATATGACTGGTTCTACGAACGAGGACTATCGTNTAAACAATGATATACAGTTGCCAAATGGCCAATGACCAGAACATGATGAAGTGGCTTTTGAGAACGGGAGAGCAATAGCAGCTTTCTACTTCAACACTATAGTTAAACAATGATATACAGTTGCCAAATGGTCAATGACCAGAACATGATTAAGTGGCTTTTGAGAACGGGAGAGCAATAGCAGCTTTCTAATTCAACACTATAGTTAAACAATGATACACAGTTGCCAAATGGCCAATGACCAGAACATGATGAAGTGGCTTTTGAGAACGGGAGTGCAATAGCAGCTTTCTACTTCAACACTATAGTTAAACAATGATTCACAGTTGCCAAATTGTCAGTTGCACCTATTTTTTTTACAAATTTCAAAAATGTACTATCAAAAAGATATTTTATTTAAAAAAAAAAAAAAATTCTGATAAAATTTAACGTCAAAAGTTGATTTTTTTTGTTTCACCAGAACACGTGTGACGTCACATGATCGGCATAACTAGTAGAAAGGAAAGAGGGCAATTACTTACTTTCCGTGTCCAGGGAGGGCAAGTGAAACTTGAGCGCTAGAGTTTTACCATACCTCCGCCGCTGGGGTAAATAAAGCGAGTTTTCTCACTTTCTGTTCAATTCGTTATGGCTTGAGCATAACGAATAGAACAGAAAGTGGGGAAACTCTCTGAATTTAACCCATGATGCGGAGTGACAGTGAAACTCTGGCGCTAGTGCTATCAAATAGTATGAGAGCAGTTCAGGGTTGGATCCGACACAGGGCAGGAACAATTGACAAGTTTTTAAAAAAATCGATTTTTTTTTAAACTCGTTTTTTTATTGGCCGTCATGGATCCATGTTGAACGGTTATACATACGCAATAGAGCCATAGCCGTAAAAATGTTTCCTGACCTCTCTAATTGCGTTAAAATTGGATAAGAAAAATTCATGCCGCATTATTCCTGCCCGGTACCAAATCTCTACAGTTCTTTATTCTACTACTAAACGCCCTCTAGTGGCTACTCACATGTAACTGCATGAGTTTCCCCACTTTCTATTCTATTCGTTATGGCCTGAGTGTATTATTTACGCCTAGTGTAATATGCGATCTACTATATAGTAGATCAAATATTATATTGGTCGAAAACAATAATAATCATTTCTGTTATCTAAACCGGAATAATATTTGCTCTTCTACTAAAATTGTGAGTTATGTTTATGTAGAAACGCATCTCAAAACATACCTACACAAAAAATCGTGACGTCACGGGATCGACCATTCAGAGTCGTTCAAAAGTCTTCTCCAAAGACTTTTGAAAGTCATTTTAGCGGATTTTTTTTTCTTTCTTTTTTTCTTGAAATTTTGACATTCAATTCTAATCAAAACATGTAACTGCCCCAATATTAATTTGGGAAGTAAATATCTCTTCTCTTTAGAACAAATATATACTTGATTGAAAGGTTACCACTAGACGAGGTTAATGCCCGAGCCATTTTCTAGCACTTAAAGCTAAAATATGTGGTCAAATACTCAAATTAATGAGAAAAATCCTGCTTAGGAATGAATCCACGCCCTCCTGTTTACCAGTCGAGCACTAGGTTGCTGTGCTACCAAGGCACTTTGAAAACAGATGAAAAACATTTTTAGCAGCTCTGATTTTGGTACATGATGACACTTTCTCAAAAAAAAAAAAATCGATTGCGAGCGATTTTAATTTGTTCATTTTTCTGTTTCTGTTTCAGATAAGACGTATCATCATCCAAATAAAAATGAAGAAAATCAAACAGCCGCCTCCCTCTCCCCAGTATGAACATCCGTGCACCACGTTCACACAGATTTAAAAATCCCAAAATCAACCAGATTATCAATCTCTCTCCCTAACCACCAATAAATATAATTATCATTAATTAATTATAAATTAAGTGTACAGAAGAAAAATAATTGTGATATTTCTTATTTAAAAAACAAAATTAATATTTTTTATATAATATTTTCCAGTTAGCGTTTGTTTTCAATAATTAAAAATTATAAATAATTAATAAATATTGTGAAATAAAATAAAAAAGGGGACAGTTTAATTATTTTTTTATATTGAAAAAAATAAGATTTTTTAAAAAAATTTATTATTATTTAATTTGTTTTGTGTGTGTGTGATTTATTTTTTCAAATTGCCTCTTAATGTTTTTTGATTTAAATTAGTTTAAATTATTTTCTCATTTATGGTTTAACTAGACAATGGACAAAAGAAAAATGATGGCAAAGAGACCTAGAATGGAAAATATACGAGGTCCTATTTCGAATGGTCCAATGCAAGCCCGACCTTTAGTTGCACTTTTAGACGGCCGTGATTGTAGTATAGAAATGCCCATATTGAAAGATGTTGCAACAGTTGCTTTTTGTGATGCACAAAGTACATCAGAAATTCATGAGAAAGTTTTAAATGAAGCCGTAGGAGCTCTTATGTGGCATACAATTATATTAACAAAAGAAGATTTGGAAAAATTTAAAACACTCCGAATTATAGTACGAATTGGTAGCGGGGTCGATAATATTGATGTAAAGGTGAGTACCGATTGGGATTTCCCGGCAGAATCCTGCTCTGGAGCCGTAGGAGCTCTTATGTGGCATACAATATTATATTAACAAAAGAAGATTTGGAAAAATTTAAAACACTCCGAATTATGGTACGAATTGGTAGCGGGGTCGATAATATTGATGTAAAGGTGAGTACCGATTGGGATTTCCTGGCAGAATCCTGCTCTGAAGCCGTAGGAGCTCTTATGTGGCATACAATTATAATAACAAAAGATGATTTGGAAAAATTTAAAACACTCCGAATTATAGTACGAATTGCGAGCGGGGTCGATAATATTGATGTAAAGGTGAGTACCGATTGAGATTCCCCCGCAGAATCCTGCTCTGGAGCCGTAGGAGCTCTTATGTGGCATTCAATATTATTTTAACAAAAGAATATTTGGAAAAATTTAAAACACTCCGAATTATGGTACGAATTGGTATTTAATTTCACGGCATCCGGCAATCTTTGATTCTTATTTTTAAGATCCATTAGAAACACCTTAGTGTTGAATTTATAGAGAGTGTTCCAGACCTACCGGTCTCTATCTTTTTCTCAAGAACGGTTCAAGATAGAACCGTTATTGTCGGCAGTTTCTCCAGTAGAAAAATAATTTTGGTCGGGGTTCGAGTTAGGCAGATATTTTTTTTTTTTTTTTTTTTTTTTTTATTTTTTTTTTTTTNGTAGCATAAAATGTTTTTTTTTTTTTTTTTCAAGTTAATCATTTATTCACCCAAAATTTAAAACAGGGGTCCCCCACCAAAAACAAAATACCCATAAAAGCGCCATCAGTCCCAAATTTAAATACGACCCACTTTTTTTTTATTTCACCATATGAACGTTCTTGTTTTTTTTAGTGGGGGTCCTTTTTTTTTTTTTAAATTTTGGGTTAATGATTGACTAATTTTACAAAAATAGAAGTCATTTTCTAACAGATTTTTCATGACAGTGCATCCAACTAGATTATGACTAATTTTACAAAAATAGAAGTCATTTTCTAACAGATTTTTCATGACAGTGCATTCAACTAGATTAAAAAAAAAATCAATCCGTCATAGCTCGAAACTCAAACCTGGACCAATTTTTTTCCTATTAAAAGTTCTGATTTTTTAAACATGTGTTGGTGGTGTAGTGGTAAGACGCTTGTCTGGTAAACAGTGCGGCTTGGGTTCAAACCCAGCCAACCCATTGAATTTTATCCTCATGAATTTGATATATTTATCAATATTGGAGGACATGTAAGGGATCGGGATTATCAACATCTCAACCCTTCTACAACCATCACACCGCAATGGGCACGGAAAGTAACTAAGTATTTTTTGTAAATTAATTATATACATTAAAAAATTTTGCATTGTATTTGAATTTTGGGCGTACCTGCTATGCACCCCTATCTACACCCCTGGGGGCGCCGCTGAGAGTTGAAAATTTTTCCCGAAGAAAGCTCTGGGTCGATTATTTTTTATTTTTTTTATCCCAGACTCTTCTATCTTTACCCGTTGTCGAGAGAAAGATAGTGTCCGGTAGGTCTGATTCTGTGTAAAGACACTTTTGGTTGATGGTATGTCTATATTTGGTCAGGTACTACCAAAAAATAGTTTGTACCTTGCTTGATAAGTTAATCGCGGATTCAACATGGTGACTCACTTGATTCTGCATATGAATAACTTATCTTTTCTTTCAACCCTATGTGATTGTTCGAGTCAAGGAAATATAATAAAGCATTTCTATTCTGTGGACAACCTGTGATTCAAAAATGTTAACAGTTTTATGATATTAATTTCGAATCAAAAGTCTAGAGTGACTGGACTGTAATTTTATTTTGTGTTAATGAGAGCTAGGCATTGCAGTGAGCAGTCTAGATTTAGCCCCTTATGAGAATAATTTCGAATTAGAAATCTAGATTGACTGGACTGTAATTTTATTTTGTGTTAATGAGAGCTAGGTATTGCAGTGAGCAGTCTAGATTTAGCCCCTTATGAGAATAATTTCGAATCAGAAATCTAGATTGACTGGATTGTAATTTTATTTTGTGTTAATGAGAGCTAGGTATTGCAGTGAGCAGTCTAGATTTAGCCCCNGGGAAAGCCCTTTATGAGAATAATTTGGACTCAAAAGTCTAGATAGACTGGACTGTAATTATTTAGACTATGTGTTTACTTCCAGGCTGCTGGAGAGCTAGTAGGTCTTACAGTGTGCAGTCCAAATTGACTGGTCTGTAATTATTTTGATGTTTACTTTCAGGCTGCTGGGAGCTAGTAGGTCTTGCAGTGTGCATGTGCAGTCTAGATTGACTGGACTGTAATTATTTTGATGTTTACTTTCAGGCTGCAGGGGAGCTAGGTATCGCAGTGTGCAATGTGCCAGGTTATGGCGTTGAAGAAGTGGCCGACACAACTCTTTGTCTTATATTGAATCTGTACAGACGCACCTTTTGGTTGGCAAATATGGTACGCGAAGGCAAAAAATTCACTGGACCTGAGCAACTGAGAGAGGCAGCTTCTGGTTGTGCCCGAATACGAGGAGATACGTTGGGTATCGTTGGACTAGGTAAGATTTTTTTGAGAGAGGATTTTTTTCGTGGTCTTTCAAAGGATCCAATATTGACAATAATGAAATAAGCTTCCCCTGACTACTGGGTATCACACTCGCCTTGCAGGAGGGAGACTCTGGGTTCGAATCCCGGCGGAACCGAAACATTTTTCAGAACTGTGCTTATTTTAATAGGGAAACACTCAGCCCCGTGAAGACAACTGAGTAGCTACTTACGATGTGACTAGCGACCAATGGCGGCAATGCAAGATTTAGCATAGTAGCTCTTTTGATGCTGTGATACCCTCAAAAATAAAATTGGTCCTTTGAAAGGTACTTACAGAATCCAAAAATCCGTCCTTTCGCCATTTTTAAAAAAATGTTTGATAATTGCATGGCAACGGTAATTTGGTAAAAGTTCGAGTCCTCTCATTCCCTGCCCGATCCAGGCTGGGTGGGATCAATGTGGGTATCTGGTTTGTAAGTTTCCATCGAATGGAGGTTAATACCCCCGTTTCAAATGACCAGTATATAGAACATTAAGCAAAATAAAAATGCTGTACTTGCGAAGGGATCACCAAGGTTACGTAGGTCGGGAAAAATATGTCCTGAGGTGAGGGAAATAAAATGAAAAATTTCTGTGGACATTCTCAGGAAAAATCTGTCCTGAGGTGAGGGAAATAAAATGAAGAATTTCTGTGGATAGCCTGTGTTCATTTTTGTTTTTGGTTTTATTTTCCAGGTAGAATAGGTTCTGCTGTTGCTCTGAGGGCGAAAGCTTTCGGTTTCAATGTAATATTCTATGATCCTTATCTACCAGATGGTATCGAGAAGTCTTTGGGACTCACCAGAGTTTACACATTACAGGTACGTCACGACGCGTCGCTCTGAATACTATCTTTGCAATCTTGTTGAGGTGATTTTTGTAGCGGTGTTCACCTTCTCTGAGCGGTGTTCCTCGTTTTTTTACATCCGAATGGTAGAAATAGGTTGAGGTAACCGAAAAGTTTTTGATCGGCCTTGGATGGAAGTGTGATGGTGTGTGTTCTAGGTAGTCATTGTGCGTAGAACCGGCCATTGTGAGAACGACGTCTTTGCAATTACTTCGTCTGCATGTTGATTGCTTCCAAAGAGCGACCACCCTTCAGGGTTTCTACGCAAAAGGAAACCTTTGACTTTTCTGAGCTCCATCGGTAATTAATCAATGGAAAACTTCTCTGAAGTCTGAGTCGACTTTTCTTAGCTCCACTGGTAATTAATCAATGGAAAACTTCTCTGAAGTCTGAGTCGACTTTTATTAGCTCCACTGGTAATTAATCAATGAAAACTTCTCTGAAGTCTGAGTCGACTTTTCTGAGCTCCATCGGTAATTAATCAATGGAAAACTTCTCTGAAGTCCGAGTCGACTTTTCTGAGCTCCATCTGTAATTAATCAATGGAAAACTTCTCTGAAGTCTGAGTCGACTTTTCTGAGCTCCATCTGTAATTAATCAATGGAAAACTTCTCTGAAGTCTGAGTCGACTTTTGTTAGTTCTTAGCTCCACCGGTAATTGATCAATTGAAAACTTCTCTGCTGAAGTCTTAGTCGACTTTTGTTAGTTCTTAGCTCCACCGGTAATTAATCAATAGAAAACTTCTCCGAAGTCTGAGTCGACTTTTCTTAGCTCCACCGGTAATTAATCAATTGAAAAATTCTCGGAAGTCTGAGTCGACTTTTCTTAGCTCCACCGGTGATTAATCTATGGAAAACTTCTCTGAAGTCTGAGTCGACTTTTCTTAGCTCCACAGGTAGGTAATTAATCAGTGGAATACTTCTCTCAAGTCTGACTCTTATCTCATCTCTCATAGGGGGACATGATTTTTCGATTAATAGTGACCTATCGGGGCTAACCACCATGTTTACATCTTCTACAGTGGCATTGCGGAGAAAGGTTCCTTTACACATGAACTCAATTTTGTCTATCTCTTTTTTTTCTCCTCAGGACCTTCTGTTTCAATCTGACTGCGTGTCACTCCATTGTACGTTAAACGAACATAATCATCATCTCATTAACGAATTCACCATCAAGCAAATGCGACCAGGTAAGTTAATCTACATGCACGGGATCCGTCAATCAGTTTCTCTCTTCAAAAATAAAGATCTGAGGAAGTATCAAATAGACGATGGATATGAGGAGCATTTCGTATAGCAAATTCAATTGATTTTGTTACCAATTTTTAAAACCACTTTATCTTATCCGCCTTTTGTGCACTGAACATTTTTGAACCTCTGCGTCGCTTTGAGGGACTTAACTATTTTCAAATTTCAATCTAGGAGGAGTAAAACTGTACGGTTGCGGATGCCCCCCCCAAAAAAAGAGATTTTATCTTGTAAATATAATTTTTGACCAAAGAAATTCTTGAGAGGTCAAGAATTTCTTTTTCGACACTGGTCAAGACAAAAGTTATGTAAATCATAGTTCGACAAAAGTTATGAAGAGAAAGAATTTAATAACTTTTGAACCAAAGTGTCGAAAAAGATTTTTTTTACTCTTTTAGCACTTGTTTGCGCCGTGACTACTTACTATAACAATTGCAAAAAAGGTTGCGTCAGCAATCAGCATACCTATCGCGATAGCAAATCAGTCGTCTGAATCATAACAGATAGGTCTATCTTGCTGTTTTTGTGTTAGTAGCGGTGTTTCTCTCTAAATCAACCGTTCTTCCCATTTATAGATTCTTGTTTTGAAAAATGGTAGAAACAGGTTGGTATGAAGATGCCGAAATGGTTTTGATGACCCTTGTCTGGAACTGTGATGGTATGCGTTCCAGGTCGTCCCAGTACGTAGAATCGGCCATCGTGGGGACAGGCTATGAAGCGCAGAAGAGAAATTCCTTATTAAACCAGAAATGCCCTTTTAATAGTGACCCTACTTTACTGTTCAGCGCCATGTCACCAGAGACGTCTAGTTCTTTGTGACTTACGTATTTTCCTCCGAATTTAATTATTTCTCTTTCGTTTTTCCTTTCAGGAGCATTTCTAGTTAACACAGCAAGAGGCGGCCTTGTAGATGACGAATCATTGGCCGCAGCACTTAAACAAGGCCGAATTCGAGCGGCCGCACTCGATGTACATGAGAGCGAGCCCTACAATGTGTTTCAAGGTATAAAAAGTAATGCCCTTTTATATTACTTTCTTTTAGTTTGTAAGCACGTAGAAAATATTGGGGCCCGGGCTCTCCTCATTCTCAGATTAATTTGGATCGAATCTCGGTCGGGTTTTGGAAATAGTTTTCTTCTTTGAAATTTATTGGGGTAATAGTGTGGAATAGGCCGCGACGAGTTCCATTTTGTTATCCATAATGAGCAAACAATATATTTTTTCCTTTTTTAAGTTTACGGCAGGAATGTAGTTTGGTGTCAGATTTATTTTGGGAAGGCACCCGTAACAACCATTTCCGTTGATTTTTTAACGAGTGCAACAAGAGTTGAATATAAATAACGAAGAAAAACGACTGCTAAAATCAAAATTATGATTTCACGGGCTCATTTTTATCGTTTTGATAAAATTATTGGAGTCTATTAAAACCTTATCGACAAACATCCTAAACATAAGCTCATTTTTCTTTACTACACCGGGCTGATTCTGACTGACTGACGAAGTCTGATCAGAGCCTGTGTAAGAGAGATTTAATGGTTAAACTTGTTTTGAAGAAAAAAAATTCCCTACACTGTCATCGAATTCGATTCAAAGCCAGGTGGAATATTTGAAAATGTCCTTTTTAATTTTTTATTTGGTTTGGCCGGCTCATCTTTTGGTGGGCTGGGAAACTTATTCTCCTTAGAATAAATGAAATAGTCTTCCCACATAGAGGCAAGTCGTCATATGGATCATTATGCGAGACCTACCGGATTTGACAGAAAATAATCAACCTTTGGAATCGTCTACCGTTAAATGGTCCATTAAGAGACCAGTCAACGAACGGATTTTTTTTTTTTTTTTTTTTTTTTTTTTTTTTAATTCATCTTTTGGATAATACATATCTTTGAAACGTCAATCTTTATATATAAAAGACAATGTCCTGAGTGACTGATCAACGTAGAACCGAAACGATTAATGCTGCAGACTTGAAATTTGGCAGGGACCTTCGTTGCACCATGTGAGTGTGCACTAAGAAGGGATTTTGCAATTTTTTAATTTAAAGTAGTAGAAATCGCGAAAAGTAAACAATCCCCATAAGAAATACATTGAGAGAGATAGCATGATACATCATTAAAAATATGCGCATACGTCATTAAAAATATGCGCTGGCGAAGCCGCGATCGGGGGATGCTAGTTATCTATAAAATTTTGAAGAGGGGTATTGTTTCCTTATCGGAGTCTATACGATTTAAAAGGTTCGTGTAGTTTGAAAATTATCGTCAGTCGTAAGTAGCGTTTTTCCCGTTTATCGTTGACGGAAAATCAAGATTTATAGTTTGTAGGCCACATTTTGACTCCAATTGGTCCATGGTTTTCGGCGTTGCTGTCAGACATATCTAAGAAGAGAACGAAAAAATTAGGTTTCAGATTCATATCAGTAAAATTATAAATGCACCTGTGAGGATGGCATTGTTAGTAACTTGTTGCTTTTCTTTCATTTTTGTGTTTTCGCTTCTGTGCAGGTCCCTTGAAGGATGCTCCGAATATTTTGTGCACGCCTCATGCAGCTTTCTACTCAGAAGCTTCTTGCACGGAACTTCGTGAAATGGCTGCCAGTGAAATTCGTCGTGCTATCATAGGTCGTATTCCAGACTGTCTAAGAAATTGCGTGAATAAAGAATATTTCCCATCGGCAACTGGTGGTATTCCTGCGGCTATTAATTATCCGCCTGGCCCAACGGGGGCTGCCGTCCCAGAAGGAATGAATGGAGGGTAAGTTGAAAAATACTTGTACGAAGTTTGTTGTGGGTGGCCTTCATGTCAAACTCGTTATGAATTACGAATTTCCCGCGCGTTCAATTTCTGGCTGTCTCTATTTAATTCTGCGTAATAATAATATAGATCTCCCGTTTATTAGAACCATCACGTCGAGGAGGTAAATTTATTTGGCATCTAAAACTTACCACAATCCCATTAAAATGAGAATTGGTCACGTTTTCTTTTTTTGGGGGGGGGGGGGGGGNGGGGGGGGGGGGGCAAAACACAATGAAATTGATATGATCTCATATCAATTTCATTTTGTTTTGGCCTTAAAGTTCTTTTTGAAGAGGTTGTACGTTACTTTTGACACCAAAATTATACCTCAGAAATATAGATTAAAATAATAGAGAGAGGGAGATGTGAAAACGATGTTCCTCTTGAAATCAGTTGTTTGTTATGTTCCTCCTGAAATCAGCTGTTTGTTTTTGGATTCAAGTTTGGAAAAATGTCAAAAACAATTTGATATGAGGTTACCGAGATGGTTTTAATTACTCTTGGCTGGAACTTTGATGGTGTGCGCTGGAGATAGTATTGGTGCGTACAACCGGCCATCGTGAGGACCTAGGTCTGATCTGATCTGATATACTGACGTTCTTTTAGTAGTATAATCTTTTTTGGTGTATTTCGAATGGATATCCATTTCATTTGCTAAATTGATACCTACTGAGGACCGGTGATCATATTGATGGTCTACACGCGCGAAGACGGTACCGTGGTTAAGGGAATGAGTCAGTGTCCCGTTATATTTGGACGTGGGATCGATCACAGATGTGGGCGTACAATCTTACTGTCCCATATGCTTGAGTTTCGAGAACAATCTTAATTTGCTGCTATAGTTCAAACTCTCTTGTTTCCAGATATTATGCCGCCGCAGCAGCTGCAGCTGCTATTGGCACACTGCCCGTTCAACAGGCTCATTCTACCACTCCTCACGATTCGGTAGCTGCCAGTACAGGTGCACCCACTCCTGGATCTGGTGCACCACCATCTGGGCCTCCCACACCGGCTGGTATTCCCCACAACCTTGTAAGTACCGCCTGAACACTGAACAGAGTAAGTACGTGTGATACGAATACCCAAATTAGGGTTGCTTTGTGTGTTTTATTATAAAATTGGGTGATAACTTGTGTATTTTGAATAACTTTTACTAAACCCTTTTCACCCCCAAAAAATACCACCGAAAGGGTAATCTCTTGCAGTCTCCATGGAGGGTTTACTTCAATTCTTTTTATTTAGAAGGTTTGACTAACTCGGTAACTTAGTAATCAAACGCTTGTCTAGTTAAAAGAAGGACGTGGGTTTTTGAACCCCCGACTGAGAAAGAATTTTTTCCTCATTTCAATCATTGAAACACAAAGAGGTGTAATTAATAAAAACTGTGGGATGTACTTAAAAAGGAACCTACAACAAGACGAAATGCCAGTTTTGAACCATTTTTAAAACATTGAAATTATTCCGAAGCCGTAATTTCTACCAATCCAATTATGACAAAACTTATCTAAAAATATGTCATACTTGAGACTGTGAAATGTTACTTGAGGGTGACATCCTCATGGGCTGAAAAATAATACTGCAAACAAACCCTACAATATTATTATGCTACTGATGTCATTATAATGCAGTGATTGACATGGTTCTGGAGGCACATGCCAATTATGCATATAGCTTCCATCAGAAATGATGATGCCACTATTGATTAATTCGAAATATTTTGGTCGGTAAGAAGACTCCTCCCCCTCCCCCCAAAAATGGTTAACCGATTTTTTTACCTGTATTCATTTTTTCGAATGTCTCACAACTTTGTGTTTCAATGGTCAAATTGAATATGTGCTCAAACAAATATAAAGCTCTAAGGTATACTCGTAGATGGTAGACAATATATTTGGCTTTAGAAGTTAGAACGCAAGACATTTGGACCCCTTTTGTATTTTCGTGGTCAAGTTATTTGAGTATGTGATCACATAAATATAAAGCACTAAGATTTAGATGGCAGACAATGTCTTTGACTTTAGAGGTTAGAACCCAAGACATTTGTACACCTTAGTATTTTCGTGGTCAATTTTATTTGAGTATTTGGCCACATAAATATAAAACTAAGGTGTAGATGGTAGACAATATCTTTGACTTTAGATGTTAGAACCCAAGACATTTGGACACCTTAGTATTTCCGTGGTCAATTTATTTGAGTATGTGACCACATAATTGTGTTGATGGTATAGGAGTAGATGGTAGACAATGTCTTTGTCTTTAGATGTTAGAACCCAAGACATTTGGACCCCTTTGTATTTTCTTGGTCAAGTTATTTGAGTATGTGACCACATAAATATAAAACTCTAAGATGTAGATGGTAGACAATGTCTTTGTCTTTAGATGTTAGAACCCAAGACATTTGGACCCCTTTCTATTTTCGTGGTCAAGTTATTTGAGTATGTGACCACAAATATAAAACTCTAAGGTGTAGATGGTAGACAATGTCTTTGTCTTTAGATGTTAGAACCCAAGACATTTGGACCCCTTTGTAATCGTGGTCAAGTTATTTGAGTATGTGACCAAAAATATAAAACTCTAAGGTTTAGATGGCAGACAATGTCTTTGGCTTTAGATGTTAGAACCCAAGACATTTGGACACCTTAGTATTTTCGTGGTCAAGTTATTTGAGTATGTGACCACATAAATATAAAACTCTAAGGTGTAGATGGTAGACAATGTCTTTGTCTTTAGATGTTAGAACCCAAGACATTTGGACCCCTTTGTATTTTCGTGGTCAAGTTATTTGAGTATTTGGCCACATAAAGCTGTAAGGATTAGATGGCAGAAGTTGTCTTTGGCTTTAGACATTAGTACTCAAGATATTTTCTATTGCTAATCTTCCACTCAAATGTTCCACTATATTTTTATTTTATTTCCCCTTTTGTCCCATTTTCTCGTGGTGATTTAGCTTTTTCTCCCCTTGTGTGGAAGTTGAGAATTTTTCCTTGCTTATTCTATACCTTATAGCAACAGGAATCTGTGTTCCAAAGTACATCATTTTCCTGATTTAATAAGTCATCCTCGAGCTTCATTAATTTATGAATACATTAACTGGACTTTGCGTTTTTTAAGTTTAGATGAATAGCAATCATGATACTAAGTAGTCAATGAATGACGTCACAAGTGACTATTTTGTATTCATTCTCATATAATCTTCCTAGTTTGGTTTACCTATTTTAAATATGTAAATATAGACGGCTCCGAAATTGCGTGTTCATCACTATCGGCTTGTACCTGGGAGGTAACGGGTACGAATCTGGTCGGGTCGAAAATTTGAAAATGTTTTNGGGGGTTTTTTTATGTTTTTTTTTTTTTTTTTTTAATTTTCATTTGGTGTGGTTATGATTTATGATAGGATAACTCAGCCTACTGAGGACAATTGAGTAGCTATGTTTATATCGACAAAGCATTGTGGGATATTAGTAATTGTAAAAATGCCTTGTAAATATATGCAGCTCACAAAAATTGTGACACTTTTAAACGCAAACATTTAAATATATAAACTCGAGCAGCGGGTGACGTTATTCTTTGTATTTGCAAGAACAAGTCTTGTCTTCTTTGTGTCATGGATTGCAAACTTTTTGGTTGGTGACGGATTTGTGTACATAAAATTTGTTCATATGACTTTCTTCTTTTCAGCAGGCGTGAATAGTAGTAAGAGCCCTTTCAGACTCCATTTGAAATCATGTTCCTGTACATGAAATTAGTTTGATTACAGTAACCATAACCACCAGTGCTCGGTGGATCACTGAAGTTAAGCATCGTCAAGCTAGGTTGTACCATATGGGTGTCCACGTGGGTTCGCGCCCTCTTGATGTTGGCTATTTTTCCGGCCCAACCCAGGCTGGGTGGGGTCAATGTGGGCAGCTGGTTTGCTAGTTTCCAGCGAATGGAGNAACCACCAGTGCTCGGTGGATCACTGAAGTTAAGCATCGTCAAGCTAGGTTGTACCATATGCTTGTCCACGTGGGTTCGCGCCCTCTTGATGTTGGCTATTTTTCCGGCCCAACCCAGGCTGGGTGGGGTCAATGTGGGCAGCTGGTTTGCTAGTTTCCAGCGAATGGAGGGTAAAACCCACGTCTCGAATGACCAATAATGTTAAAGAGACGTTAAACCAACAAAAAAAAATATTACAAGTCGTCGGAACTTTTCGATATGAAACGAGATATAAAAACAAGCCACGTCATCAGATGCGACGTCAAAAACGACGAAGAAAAGGCCTTCATAACTTTTGTCCACAATGAACACCTTCCCAGAAAATGAACCAGTTGTCAATCCGGGATTGAAATTGTACCTGCAGGGAAAAAATAGGACTGGGAATGGTATTTCACAGCGATCAAACTGATTTCTCGTGTAAAGGAACATAATTTCAAATTGAGGCAAGCAAATCGTTTTTTAATTAACTGGAGCAAACATAAGGACGAGAGGGATTTATTTTTTCTTCGTCGGAAAAAGGGGGAAGCATTTTGCATACTATTGAGAAATCTCCATTAAATTGGACACACTTTGTATAAACCATAATGTACTTTTTCTGCTGCGTTCAGCGAGTCCACTCCACATGCGTTCTCGTGTGAAAGGGCTCAATTATAAACAAAAATGATTTTGTTTTAGATTTTAAGTGAAACACTCGGCTCGTTTTTTCCTTTTACTTATAGTCGAGTGTCTAATCCAAATTGTTTGGATCTAATAGTAGCTGGTGTCGGCATCATTGTATCACTCTACTTATTTTTCCCGTGGCTGTAGAGAGATGTGGAAAGTGCACTTTGTGACGTGAAGTAATCACTTGTGCAACGCTCATTATATTTGAATTGGCGGGCGGAGCGCTACCGCGCTCCTCAATCCGTTCTTTACCGTGCCAGTAGAATTATTGATTGGCCTAAAAGAATTCGACGTTTTTTATTTGAAATCTATGATAGCTTGGATACGATTCAAATCTCAGTTCAGCCAGCGTCTATGGCACGTTGAATACACCAATTCCCGTTCGATCACTGAAGTTAAGTAACGTCCAGCGAGGTTGTTCCATGTGGTTTTCCACGTGGGTTCGCGCCCTCGTAATGCTGGCTATTTTTCCGGCCCAACCCAGGCTGGGTGAGGTCAATGTGGATAGCTGGTTTGCAAGTTTCCAGCGAATGAAGGGTAAAACCCCCGTCTCGAATGACCAACAGATGTTAAAGAGACCAATTTTTTTTTTTTAAATCTCAATCCATTTTACATTATTGTGATCGGTCCTAGTTTGTAAATGTTGTTTGTGTTTATCGTCATCAAAAGATGGCAAGCCTTGTTGAGAAGTACGTACTTTCCTTTGGACATCGTCTGATGTGTTATTCTTAAACTTTACCCTGGAGGGTACACAGAACTCACAGTGGTTCCCTCCATGTAGGTGCGTGGATATATTTTTCATTGTTACTAATAAAGTATTTTCCATTTTTTCCTTTTCAGCCGATAAGTTCTGCCGATCCATCAAATCATCATCCACCTAAACCAGAAAGTTCAGAAACTGGCGTCCATTAAAAAAAGAAATGAAAAAAAAATACACCACAATTTTAAACTACCAAAACAAACCACTCTCATTTCTATATTATTATTGTATAGGGAACCATTGTAGTGACCCACCCCATCCATAGTAGTCAACATGCTTGGAACGAATGAAAGAAGACAAAGAGCTCCTGTAGCGATTCAACCTCCAACTGGTAGCGATCTAACCTCTCTAAACAGGGGAAAAAGACGATGAAAATGAAACTTTATGAATATTGCGTTCGTTGCGCCTAAAATATTTCCGAGATGTTTGTTTGTTTACTTACTTACTTTCCGTGTCTATCACGGAAAGGGTTGGGTACCATATGGTACTCGTACTCTGAGGACACCAGGACTAGATGTTGATAATCTCGGTCCCGTCCATGTCCTCCAATAGTGGTAAACATCTCAAATTCATGAGGATGAAATTCCATAGGTTGGCTGTGTTTGAACCCACGCCCTACTGTTTACCAGTCAGAGTATCTTACCAGTACACCACCAACCCATATCATTATCAGAGATGTTGATAAGGGCAGATGTTATTTCTGTAGCGGTGTTCCTCTTAAAAATCATCTATTCTAGATTCAGGTTCCATCGTGAGGATGTCTCCTGAAGACATCATTCTGTTAAAGGTAGATGGAATATAAGATGACAAAGAATGTTGTTCTTGCGCGCAGACACTTCATGTGTTTACATAAAATTCATTATTACTCTTTAGAACTCTTAAAAAGTAAAACATAAATAATAGTGAGAAGTTAGGATACAATGTACAGATGTACACCTATCTATCAATATTATAAATCTTATGAATGAATAGGTAAAAGGGCACATATGTCGTTCACCCTCTCTTCCCAAGTTTACGTTAATACTCCTCAGGACATCTAAAATTAACTCTTGGTCAGTTGAGGTGCAGGCGCTTATAATATATATAATATATACATGCTCATTTTGTTTTCTTAGCTTTGTGTTTAATACAAAATATTGAAAAAAAAATGTGGGGAACACCGTGTTTTTTCTCTCTTCGCACAACTCACTCCCATTATTTTACAAGATTGACAAGGCCAAATACCTTCTTATCGTTCTTAGGCTGATAAAATAATAATATTTCCTTGAATAAATGTTTTTGTAATTATCTTTCAAATATAATATTTGTATAATTTCTAAGAGAGTGTTAATAAAAATATGATTTTTGTTACATACAAACCATAGAACAGTAAGTAAGGAGATGGGAAATAGTCTTTTAAATTTAAGCCAATCATGTTAAATACACCAGTTCCCATCATATCACTGAAAATAAAATATGGGCTGGTGGTGTAGAGTTTAAACCCAGCCAACCCATGAAATTTCTTCCTCGTCAGACGTCCATAGAGTAACAAAATATGCTACCCAACCATTCCATCACTTTCCATGATGGACGCGGAAAATAATTATTGAAAATTGGTTGATTCGGAGTGTACTGAAAAAGTTTTTTTGAATGCAGCTTTAAAATGGTCCTTCCCCCATTTCATTTTGACCATCAGTTTTGAATCATGTTACTTCCACATGTTTTTAGATTAGACTATTTCCTTTTCATTACCCTGGTCGTCCTTTAAAAGCGACTACAAATTACGAGCTTCAAATCCTCCTGGAGCTGTTTGTATTTGTCTCTCGTTGTAGCGTGAGATTGTAGTCGCTTCCAAAGGACGACCGACCTTACTTAATGCTCACAGGTTCAACATATTTAAAGAGGTTAACTTATCAATAGGTATGAATAATTATCGAAACTCTAACGTTGATTTATTTATTTAGGTCCATTTTGGGACCTTCTAATTATAACCAAGAGATTCTGTACTAGAAAAACAATAAATTTCTGGTTGCGCATCAGGTTGACCTGGAATGAATGGTCCAGCTAAAAGGCCTTCAAAACCTTTCAGAAAGCTCATTCACATCAACTTAATTCCAGAAATGGGGAAATACAGTGATTAAATGTTCCTCTTAAATCAATTGCTCATTTCAAGCCCCTTTTCTAGATTCAGCTTTAGAAAAATTGTAGAAATAGTTTGATATGAGGTTACCCGAATCTAATATATAAAAAAAGAAATAAGTTTGTCCGGAATTGTTTAGCCAGAAGGATAAGAGATTGAGAAAAAATGATTGGAATTGAGCCTGCTTATTCCGAAGTACGGAATAAACAGGCTAGTGATTAATGATAACGATCTATTGATAAGTGAAATCTCTTGGTTGAATATTAATTGTGACTTTTCTACATCATAATTATAAATAATATAAGAATAAACAAATAGATTTTGTTGTAAATACAAATAAATTATTAATACCTATTTATAGATTTAACCTCAAACTATAAATCAATGTGATGGTTATCTCTGAAACCAAAACAAACATTTTGGTGACAGTTAATGATTTGGTGAAGAAGGAAGTATTCCTTTGCTCAGATTCAATTTTTAACTCAGTAAAAACTTTACCTCATAATACGGATGTTCACATTGTGTTCCAATTGTGAACGGCTCTGGTGTACGTCTGCGTCTGCATTCTGACTTTAAAATTTGTATTTTGTTTTATGAAGGAAAGATTTTTTGAAGTTTTAATTCTCGTCGATTGACTTTTTCACTTTAGAGAAATGAATTGAATCTATATAAAAAAAAAAAATGAATTGAAACTGAAAAAACTCTTTCCTTCATAAAACAAAATATCAAGTCTCAATTTTTGAAAGGTGTTTTTCCTCAATATTAAGGGTCAATACAACGGTTTACATCTATTTTTCAGCTTATAAAAAATAGCTTATCCCCACTCCTGAATGCCTTAAGCTCTTTTCATTTGTTTTTACCCTATTTTGGAGATCATCTTATCAACTATCAATCTAAGGATTAGATTGATAGTTGATAAGATGATCTCCAAAATAGGGTAAAAACAAATGAAAAGAGCTTATGACTGTGAGCTTATGACTGTGTCTACTGTCTTTAAATAAAATTATTCTTATAAAGCTCTTTTAAACCATCTTCATTTGATGCTTGCCAAAATGTTGTTATGGTTTCATTATCAGCCATTGCGTTCATTTATACTTTGAGCAGTATATTTAGTTTTAAGTTTAAATAATATTTTCATAATTTTATTCTGATTCCTTGCTGTGTATTGATGAATTGATTATATATAAGGGCTCTCGGCCGCTAGAACCGTTGATGGGTGAAATTATAAAACGTGTGCCCATTGGAGCAATCCGACCCGAATTCGACATCGTATCGCTTACAACATGTATTGACATTGTTGCTCACCAGATCAAGTGTTCTATCCTATATGGAATATGGAAAATTGTGGAAATTAGTTGATCAGAGCTTACCGTTCCAGATCTTCCTGGTGCATCGAACCGGTCATCGTGGAGATGATTTGTATAAGTTTCTCACATATGGAATAGAATTTTTATTTTCAAAATTGCAATATTTGATTACAAAAAGCTTTTTCAAACCTGTACTGGACATCTTCTAAGGACAGTGTTTTTACATAAATTGTACGTAGCGATAATCTGTCTAATTAGAGGTCGTTTTTGTTTGTCTTATCATCTCCTCGATGATAAAATAATAATAATCGTTTGTTTGATTACATTGCTCTTTATATGGTAATGCACCTTCTAACACACGTAATTTTATCTGGTATCTGAACATTATTTTGATCGGCGTTCAAATCCCATTCAAATGAGAGATTTGCAGACAAATGTCATCTGTTAATGGTTTTCGGTTGTTCACCAATCAAATTAATATACAGGGTCTCCCAGTTAAGGAGGACAATCATTTATGGGCTGATTCTAGATGCCAATACCTACCAAAAATGCTCCCTTCAACTTTTTAATAAAAACTTTGTTTTTGAGTTATTTGCATTTTTCATCTTTTTTTACACGTGTACGCCTGACGTCACAAAAATGTCCATAACTTTCTTGGACATAATTTTTTTGAAATTTTGAAGATATTTTTGGAACACATGGAAAATTTCTGTTCAGATAAAATTACTTTCATGACCAGAAACTGTGAGTTAGTGCCTCGTTTTTGAGGTAGCTTGATTTTTTTTTTTGATATTTTTGTAAACTACGAAAAAAGCAACGGGACTCCCACGGTTGCCCAACATTGTTTTTTTTTTTTTGGACAAAAACGGAAAAAATATCCTGATGTTAATAAGGTGTCAACCGTATATCACTTTCTCCGTTAAATTCTGTATTCGTCGAGAAATTTCTATTTTAATGTAACAAAATCATGAAAAAATATGCAACATATTTAGATTTTTTTAAAAAAAAATTTTTAATATTTTAATTTTTTTTTTTTCGTAGTTTACAAAAATATCAAAAAAAATTCAAGTTAGCTCAAAAACGAGGCACTATCTCAAAGTTTCTGGTCATGAAAGTAATTTTATCTGAACAGAAATTTTCCATGTGTTCCAAAAAAATCTTTAAATTTTCAAAAAAAATATGTCCAAGAAAGTTATGGACATATTTGTGACATCACGTGTAAATGTGTAAAAAAAGATTAAAAATGCAAATAACTCAAAAACAAAGCTTTTATTAAAAAGTTGAAAGGAGCATTTTTGGTAGGTATTGGCATCTAGAATCAGCCCATTAATTATTTCCTTAACTGCTGGGACACCCTGCATATATTTTTTTAAAACATGTTTTCTTTATACATATATTCTGTTACGTAATTCAAATATATATTGAAAATGAAATAAAGGAATATGGTACCACACTTGAAAACTCATCTATAGATATAAATGAGTTTGTGTTAAGTGTAAATTGAACGTACGCCATATGATAAATCAGGATAATAAAATAACTTTGTAAAAAATTCATATTTTATGATTAAAGAGAAACAAATGCAGATCTGAACATTGAAGAAACAATGTTCACTCGTCTACAGTTCCAGTGGATGGACGGGAGTCCCATATAGGATGAAAACATTTAACAGAGAGCGTAATGAGAAACGTATCATGAAATGATGACTCAATGAGTAGAAGTAGAATCTGTGAAGGCCAAGAAACGTTTCAAGGGTTTCGGTTGAATATATATATATATTTATTTG
>CM022884.1:12925824-12955282 GCA_012654025.1 Pachypsylla venusta
GGGGGGGGGGGGGTAAAGTGGCCAAACCCATAGAAACCGGATGAGAAATCCAGCAGAAATTAATTGGTCCGAAATTTTAATTAAAACTCTCATTTCAAATAATACCTTCACTCGACGCATTGCCTTAAAAATCATATGATGACTTTTTTGGTTGCAAAAGGAGACGTCTTTACGGTCATGTCTCGCTTTTTATCATTGAAGCTAGGGAAGAGCGATAGTACAACATTATGGAACGATATTTTTTCAAATGGAAGATAGTATTAGCCATATGAAAAATATTTTCTGTGGAACAGTTTATAGAACTGCTAGTATTGAAGTGAATCTACTGATTTACGATCTCTATTTATCATTTGACGTTTTGTACATTTGGGTTAGCTCGGATTTTTATATACTTGACAACTTGGAATGGTAATTATATGGATGAGTCGTCTGTTTCATCTCTTCACCGTGGCCACAACCACCACTCTTCTCTCTTCATTTTCTTCTTCACCAATAATTTGTTTTATGTTGTGTGTACATATTTTAACCTCTTTTCTTTGAATTATGATTTTTCTTCTTAGGCTCATATAGATTTTAATTGTGTCTAAATTATTGTTAACTTTAAACAACATATATAAGCCCATGGGGCCGTTTTGTCTTAGCGGAGAGACAAATTTTGGTTTATTATTTCCGACAATAAACCGTTGAAGTTTACCTCAAAATTTGGTTATTTTGCGTTTCAATGTATGTTGTACGTACTTTTCAAAAACCGAATGAAGAAATTTCGTTCATCCGCGTTACATTGGATCGTTTTCGTCCCAGAGGAAAGATATATTTTTGGATATTTTACGTTTCCAAGGTACGTAGAATCCACAAATCGGTCAAAAAAAATCGTTTGTCCGATGTGAAACTTTTCGTAGTTAAGGTTAACCAAGTTTATTAAAATTTAGTGTGTATTCGAGGTCAAAGATATTCTTCCACAACTTTAACATCCACGAAAGTTGGCGAATCCATAGAATAATTCTACAGCCACGTGAGAAGTTGTGGACACTAGCTAGTAAAACATAAACTTTATTTACGCAACCACTTTAACTTTCAATGCTCCAACTTTTTTCAGGCATAATTAAAATTTCTTCTTCTTTTTTTTATTATTTAATAATGTAAATATTATTTTCCCTAAATTAAGGAATGTACTTTTTATTTTTAATTATTTTTTTAGATATTAAGATTAAACATTTCTCTTTACTATAAGTAAATAAATTAAATTAAAGTGTTTTATTTCAATCTTTATTAGATCCTTTGGAAATCATAAAATCAATGAGGCGTTTAATTATGATTTATTATTTTCAATAATTAACAAATAGCTCAAACGGCCGTCTTTTTTTTTGGGGGGGTATAAATGTAAGACACGATCACATTTTTACGGGTGGTGTATGGCAGTAAAGTATAAACAATTTTTCTCTGTCTAAAACGACAGCATAGTGGTTAAGCACTCGCCTGGTAAGCAGAAGGATGAGGATTCAATTCCCAGCAATGGCAGAATTTTTTCCTCATTAATTTCAGTTATTTGACCACGCCAAGTTAGAGTAAGTGTAATGTGGTAGTGGTATTGTTCCACTCAAGAGTCTGTTTTTTTAACTCTGGTTTGGGCGGGGAAATTACGAATGGTAGGCTAGATTATATTTTACGACCATTTCTGAAAAAACAATATTTTCCTTTATCTCAACTTGATGCACTTTTCACAATAAACTACAAATTATTATTCCTAGTCTTGNGTTCCACTCAAGAGTCTGTTTTTTTTAACTCTGGTTTGGGCGGGGAAATTACGAATGGTAGGCTAGATTGTATTTTACGACCATTTCTGAAAAAACAATATTTTCCTTTATCTCAACTTGATGCACTTTTCACAATAAACTACAAATTATTATTCCTAGTCTTGTACATGTAATTTGTATAGCGAAACCATACAATACGACTCTAGTAATATGGTCTTGTATTTCATTGTGAAATTGGCCATTGCCGTCTAAATATACCAAAACAGATTTGTCTCATATATGGCTTTGGCCTCTCGGGAAATTTTTGGTGTTAAATTTCTATTGGCAAGGCATGGGCTGTTGAAAATATGATCTAATCTAACATTCGTATTCCCCCCTACCCCACATTAAGGTGTTTTCACGATATAATTTTGGGGGAGGGTATTAAAATTTTATGCAAAAGAGGTGTTCGAAGGACGGCTCTAAAGTCAACATCAACGGTGACTCGCAATTTTCATTCATAATTGCCATCGTCGTGTCCGATGGTAGCCAGATGTATGAGACTCAGGCTCCAAAAAATGGTTGTCTACTGCTAAAGTTTTTAATTTTCATTATACATATAACCTTGGAGGCTGATAATTGACATGGGCCCCCAGAAACATGTCATTAACTGCAATATAAAATTACGTCAGTAACACAAGAAAATTAATTAAAAAACAAACCTAAGGATAATGCAGGATTGCTTTCTTTGTTATTTTACAATTTACACCATCAGCTCAGGTGGACTGGGTCCGTGAGGATGTCCCCTACATGTAACTTACTATCTATGATATAATTTTGGGGAGGGTATTATAATTTTATACAAAATGTACTTCTACTTTTCCTCATGTAAAGTTAGTCATAAATTAATTGCAATAAAATACGCCTTCGCATAATCCATAATAATATTTTTTCATAAGAATTACATTAAATACACAATGTAGCTATTTGCCGGAATACCTACCTTCCTGCAAGGGAAGGTGTGGCTTAGGGTAATATATTTCCCTGCACCATCATCATTCAGTCAACAGTTAAACAACTGGTTTGCTACTTGGTCCTCCATTTCAGGTAGACTACTTTGTCTCGGGAATGATTTGATGTATAGATGGGTTTCCTGTTGCCTTTCAAATTTTCTCTATACCTTTCATCTCGCTTTTTCAAAATGAAATGTAGAAGTAGTCTGAACGAAGCTTACATTAAATTTAAACACCATCAGTTCAGGTTGACTGGGGCCGTCACCCCCAAATATCTTCGAGTAATACCTATCTTGTATAGTTCACCTTTTTCTTAAAGATGAGCCGGAAAAAATATTTTTTATTACCCAAAAATATCCCCTTAAAAAAATGTTTTCTAAACCTCTGATTGTGAAATGTAAATCCAGTTTACCTTTCTACTAAATCCATGTCTTCCAAAAAATCTTCTCTAATAAAAAAGCAACTCGGAAATATACGCTATTTCTGACAGGAAAACTATTAACCGGACTTTTCATGTTTAACATGGCAACAGTGTATCCGAATTTTAAATCAGATGATTTTGTTTATATTTGAGTTGAGCTTTGAGCACAAGTTTCAGAGAACTTTGAGGTTTCGTTTTCTTTATCAATTTAAAATTCTTATCAATTAGTATTTTATTTTCTTTGTCATCCATCAAATAGATTTCGCCGTTTTTGTTTTGAAGAGGAAGTGTTTTTTCTTTATATTCCAGTAAGTAGACTATGTGTTATAATTTGTATTATTGCTTTAAAACCAAACCCTATCTATCAGCCAATAATTTTATTTATCGGTGACCCTTGATCCTGTATTCATTTCGTTTCTAATTAATTTTCATTACCAATGCCGAGCAAGGAATATTGGATGAAGCTATTTAAACAAAGTAATTGATTACTCATGATTATTTATTAGCGATTAATGTATAATGGAGTGGTATAGATGAGATAATGAATTTTACAAAATGAACTGGTCCAGCTCGTCGTTAGCGATTAATGTATAATGGAGTGGTATAGATGAGATAATGAATTTTACTAAATGAACTGGTCCAGCTCGTCGTGCCGTATACACTGAACAAATGTGGACAGGCAGATTGAGCCTGTCATTTTGGACTGCTGTCGTATAACTGATAATTTGTTCTAGGCTACATTTTGTCGTACAGATGTGTGAACAGGCTCTAAGAATATATGGCTTAGGTAAATTTAACAGAACCTAAGGTAAAAATTTACATCAGTGTACCATGGTAAAAGTACATGTCCGGTCAAGTTCTAATAGAAACGCACTTTTGTTTAGGTATATTTTATTCTTTTGGATCTATTTGCGAATACTGTCGTACCAGTGGCATAGCTCTGCCAATGCGGTCGCATGGACCCCCTGATTCAAAGAGAACCCGCCGAGGCAAAGGCGATTCCTTTACTTCCAAATATTTTTCGAGGAGGGTTCTCATAGAATTTTTTAAAAAAACGTAAGGAAAAGTATCTAAATTTGGCACATGATGTGCAAAATTATAAAAGAACGCCTTTCGGATTAAGAAGTATGGAGGCAGAAAGGATGGATGTCTAAAAACTCATTGCTTACGCCATGAGCGCAAAATCTCAAAAAAAAACCGCAATTGCACATTATGTAGTAAGATATGAACCTATGTTTCTATTTAAATTTAACGTAATAGTATTCTAATATTACCACGCACCCTCCCTATATTGTAATTGTGCTTTGTGTAACTACAACGAATATGAAAAGAAAAATTTACAAAGTTTAGTTAAAAAGGGTCAGAATTGAATGTAAAGATACCTACAAGCTAGGTTTAGCGTACTTATACCACGCTCGTTTTGTTTTGCTTGATTTGAAAATAAAAATCAATTGCAATTACAGTTTAAATTCACTAACGATACATCCCAGCTTTCAGCTAATCAAATTTTCATCCAACGCTCGACAGTCCACGTTTGTTTTCATAATAGGCAAAGGGGTATCGTACATTAATATAATTAACTTTTCCCCAACCAGAAAGGTTAAGATATATTCAATATTCATGCCTCGTTTAAAGTAAAGTTCATTCCCATCTTTAATAAGAAAATTCTTCGCTGGAGTCGCGACGTATATTATGTGTACAATAATAAACTCAAGTACAATATTAGTAGTAAAAACTTTGTTTCTTTTCTCCACAGAATGTCAAATGCATCTAGTCCAACTAAATTTAATTCTGATTTTTATGATCAAAATTTTACACAAGAAATCAATTCGAAAATGAGGGTTCCGAAAAGAATCAAAGTAGATGGATCCAATGGTGACGATTTAGGAGTCGGATACTCCCACTGGAATGGTGTCTCAGGTGGGTGGGTAATCATTATATCATTATATTGAGGAGACAAAGTATGTTCGCCATCGCCATATGAAACTCGTCATGTGCTGGTTACGTAGAGTGTATTCATATGAAATTTTCGTTTTTTGGTCTGTGAAAATTCCCACTACTTAGTTTTAAGAACGAGGATCCAAAAATCTTACTCTCAAGCCGATCGAACAAATAGTTCAGGACTTGAGACCAGTTCAATGTCTAATTATTTGGTGAAAAGATATTATGCTACAAAGAAAATCCCTAATGTGCAGAAATATTTACACCAAGCAATGAGACATTGAACCAGTCCTGTGTCCTCTACTGTTCGGTCGAAATAAGAGTTGGATTTCCTGAAAAACATTATCACTCTCTCAAAATTACCTACTGGGAATTTGTACAGGCCAAAACATCCTATGCTAATTCCTATGGCGCATATTAAATGAAGTAGGCAATTTTTGTGCAAGAATATAACTTGTCTCTCCTTATTAACAGTTCTGTCTAATTCTTATTCGTTAAAATATTAATCGAGCCGCTAGGGAAAAAATGAAAGACCAGCACAAAAATGTCAAATTATGACTAGAGGATTTACGTATTCTAACCAAATGAACTTAACCTGACCAATTAACCATACCACATATGGATGATTGTTTATATCATCGAGGCATGGTTGTATAAACGTGACCTATTAATACCACAAAAAAAAAAACAATGTGTCAAATGTAATCGTAGGTATGTATGTAACCTTTAACCTTAAGCTCATTAAAATACTCTCTTACTTTTTAGCAATGAAACTTTTACTCGGCACTTCACTTTTTTACATGTACAGTTTATTTGCTTGTAACACTTTTAATGTAACGCTCTGCATAGGGAATTGTATTGTAAGCGAGCAAAAAACGTACAACTTTTAAGCTGCTTTCCCACTGCACGCAACATTTTGTTGCCGCAACACGATGCAACAAAATGTTGCCACAGTATATTTTATTTTAAAACACACTGCAACAAATTCCGTGTCAGCTCTTAAAAGTTTTTCGATAGAGCAGGACGCATTGTCTTTTTTAATATATTTTTTTCTTTTCTTTTTTTAATTTGGCTTAACGTCTCTTTAACATCTATTGGTCATTCAAGACGGGGATTTTACCCCACATTCGCTGGAAACTTCTAAACTAGCTACCCACATTGACCTCACCCAGACTGGTTTGGGCCGGAAAAATAGCCAGCATCACGAGGACGCGAACTAACGTGAACACCCACATGGTAGAACCTCGCTGGACGTTGCTTAACTTCAGTGATCGTACGGGAACTCGTGTATTCAACGTGCCATAGACGCTGGATACTCTATAAATTAACAGAAGAAAAATGATAATATTAGCATGGTATTTAATGGACACCCACATAGAACAACCTCGCTGGACGTTGCTTAACTTCAGTGATCTAACGGGGACTGGTGCACCTTGAATACACCAGATACCGTTAGATCACTGAAGTTAAGCAACGTCCAGCGAGGTTGTACCATGTGGATGTCCACGTGGGTTCGCGCCCTCGTGCTGGCTTTTTTCCGGCCCAACCCAGGCTGTGTGAGGTCAATGTAGGTGTAAAAGGGTAGGTGGTTTGCAAGTTTCCAGCGAATGGAGGGTAAAACCCCCGTCTTGAATGACTAATAGATGTTAAAGAGACGTTAAGCCAAATTAAAAAAAAATATATAATAATAAAACTTAAATACTTTTTTTAAAAAAACAAATTAACACACAGTCACCACAAAATGTTGCGAGGTTCTCAGCAGAGTAACATCTCCCTTTTGTTTCGCAACGTTGCGAGGCAATGTTGCAGTCAGTGGGATTCGATCTCATTTGATTCTGTAGAAACAGCGGAGCATGAAACGTTGCGCAACAAAATGTAGCGTACAGTGGGAAAGCAGCTTTAAGCTCTCATCCTAACCGTCAAAGAGGTGAAAAATCGACGGATGTCAATGAGTGAAATTCCTTTGACCCGTCAGTGACCAACAACTGTTGTCGAGTGAAAATGACGTTGAAAAACGCCCGTTGAAACATTATTTTCAATAATGTTCAATAGACGATGCGTTACCAGATTACGTGTATTACAATTAAATCCGTTGACTTTTTCTAAATTTGTATGCTATGTCGTGTGAAACGATAATAAGGCAGATAAATAATTCTATCTGAACTTGGATATAAGAATATTATGATTTAAATATTTAGAAAATATCGATTCGGATAAAATATAAAGGTAGCAAGCTTTCGATAGTACTCAGACTATCATGGTGAGGCCGATGTTGACTCCACGATGTCCAGAGTAGAAGTCAACATTGGCCTCACGATGATAGTCTGAGTACTATCTAAAGCTTGCCACCTTTATAATTAATTCGAATCGATATTGTTTAAATATTAAATTATTTATTATTTTACGATTCTCTTTTTTAAAATATTTAAATAAGTATGATGTTAATAAAGGCCACTAGTGTCATTTCCTCCTGAGAACATCATCAGATCTAGTGAAATCGAAATATAAAGAATAGCAGTTGTCTAAACTCCTATTCTTCAGTCTCACTAGTTCAGATAAGTTCTCGGGGAAGTATAAAACTAGTCAGCACTAATTAGTATATTTCTTCCTATGGGTCCCATCGCATGTTGGAATTCCGAGAAATGAAAGGGCAGATAAACTCGCAACACTCGCCCACAACACACCAGTGGCTTGCGATAGTCAAATCACCCCACAAGACCTTAAAAAAGAAATCAGGAAAACGATACACAATTATTGGCAAAAAGAGTGGAAGTAACAAGAATCGAATAAGCTCAGACTAGTGAAAGACAACATCCTTCCCACCAGCTACCCTCCAGATATCACCAGAAAAGAACAGGTGGCCATCACTAGGCTGAGACTGGGTCACACAAATCTTACACATAAATACTTGATGACGAGAGAAATCCCTCCAACATGCGAGATATGTGGCGTTATATTAACAGTAATTCATATACTCGATGAGTGTAGTAAATATGACTCATTGAAAAAAGATTTAAAATTACCCCAGAAACTGTCAACATTACTTAGAGAAAATAAAACTAAGGAGATCTTAAAATTCATACACCAAACAGAGCTTTTGACACTAATGTAACAAATTTAAGTGGTGCATATGACCGTAGCAGTTGAACGCACCACTATAAAATAATAAATTATATATAAAAAAAAAAATAGTATATTTATTTGAAGATATAGTATTCCAACTATTAGATTACGTTTGTTAGAAATCCATCCGTGGGCGGCCGTCAGAGTTAACGAAATCCCTTTCTTACACAAAATATGTATCCATTGGCTTGAATTTAACATTTTTTTTTTTATAATTTTTTTATCAACCCAGAAATTTCCTCTAAAATGAATATGCCTAAACGTATCAATTTCGATGGACCAAGTACGGATGAAATAATGGTTGTATTCGCGCCACAATTTAGTCAGGGATCAGGTAACTAAAATTGGGTTTCTGCATTGAACATGATGTATATTTTCCTATGCCTGTAAACATTTTGGTTTTAGAATGTGAACAACTTTTTAAGAATCGTTTTTTTTTTTAATATGAAATAATCTAGTAGTTTTAAGTTGGTATTTGATTAATCATTGGTTGGTGCATGGGCATCGCCAGGGGAGAAGCAAGTGGGAGTAGCTGCCCCAAATAAAAGATCAATCTTCCCGGCATTGCAGATTTTTTTTTTAATGAAAGATTAAAGAAAGACGGTCATAGAAAAATTACTTTAACAGCCAGATACAATTACGCAGTTAAACACAATTTTTGAGAGTAACGAATTTTAATTTTGTTTGAGTTAACGTAAGGATAAAATGATAAAAATGGTCAATTTTCAATTTAGAAAAATCCGTCACCTGAGCTCGGACCGCCGGACCTTCTCGTTTCAAAATCTCTATGCTTTGTCTACTGAAATAATTTGGTAGGTTAAATGTGATGGTTGGCTGCAGTGCAAACCTGCCCACACCTAGCGAATCTGGCGATGCCCTTGAATTGATGTTCACATATTGATGACATCGTGCATGCATTGAGCATCTAACATCTCAAACTCTTGTTTTTCAAGGCATCGCAACACAAAAACATGGTGTGATGCGCGACGCATGCACTGTGTTTCCAATCCAACATCTATTTTCCTAGCAGACGGATATAACGTAATGCGTCAGCCCGGTCACTGCAAATTTAAGGAAATTGTTTTTAAGTCTCATTTGTATGTTCAACGTCGGGCGGATTAAAATGTTTAGTTTCTATGGATTCTCACGATGGCCGATTCTACGTACCAGGACGACCTGGAACTACCCACAATCATCACAATTCCAGCCAAGGGCCATCAATACATTTTCAATAACCTCATATCAATCTGTTGTTACCATTTTTTCAAACCTAAATCTAGAAATAAAAGGAAGAATTAAATTTATGAGGAACGCCTCTACCACTACAACAACAAGATTGATCTATCCCGCTGCTAGGAAAATGGAACTTAACTGTGGACAGTAGAATAATTATTTATTATTGTTTTTTTCGCCTAATCATATTTAACAGAGGTGTGTTTTTAACTAACATATCAATGTATTTTTTCCATCCTACAGCATTGAGACAACAAGCGTCTGAATGATTAAATATGATTATGGTCGTGATATGATTGGTGTTCATATCTTAAAAACGTGGGTTAAAATTTAATCTAATCTCTACTAGATTTAATTCATTGTGTGAAGTCAATTTTTGTTTGCCTCCAAGCAGAAAAGATTTTTTTTCTTATAAAGTTCTATAATAAAAGGGAGGAATTGCCATAAAAATGTTTCCTAGAGATCTCTGTTTGGAGGGAAAGGTCTAATAAATGTAAAAAAAATTTGCTAATTGTATAAAATTTTAACAGAAAATGATGCTTATCTACAACTAGGAGGCGACCCTTAATTAGAAATTAGCTAATTGTATAGGATTTTAACAGAAATTGATGCTTATCTACAACTGGGAAACGACCCTTGGTTAGAAATTTGCTAATTGTATAGGATTTTAACAGAAAATGATGCTTATCTACAACCGGGAGGCGACCCTTAATATAATTAGTGTACGGGTGCTACAAAATTTATTGCTTATAATGAATAGGGTGTATTTTTAATCTTCATATTGGCCGGCTTAATACACCGGAGTGTCTTGGAACGCATACCATCACAGTACCAGCCAGAGCCATCAAAACCTTTTCGGTAACCTCATATCAACCTGTTTCTACAATTTTCCAAACTTGAATCTAGAAATGGACAGAACAGTAAATTGTTCACTGAGTTACAACATCAGTCATTTGAGCAAGACCTGAATAATATTTGATGATTCAGTAGCCTCGCATTGTAGTATTGTATACCTTATTAGTTTTATAACTTGATAATTATAATAGACTAGCTCTTTCGCCCGTGCTTCGCTACGATTCTTATATTGCTATTTTTGTTTTTCAAGACAATGAAATTCGTGGGGGGGGGTATTGGTTTGAATCCACCCTGTATATCGCAACCTTTAAAAATCAATATTTAAACGTTTCATCAGGCGCCTTAGGGACACGACCATTCTTACTTTTTAGTATTTTCTAAATTTTATTTTACCCGTTCCCGGTTTCGAACTCGTAACTCTAGAATGGCTGGCCATACCTTTGCAGAAACTGTCCGAAAATAAGGACTAGACAGCCACCTAAAACTTTCTCGCTTTGAGTTGATATGTTGTCGCGACAAAATTTAAGATATCGGACCGTGATTGTCCGATTTTGGAGAAGAAATTAGAAATTTGGCCGTACTCGAAAACGGTTTGACATATTTTAGTTCTGATAATTTTTCTTGGGTCGTAGACCATGATGTGTGGGGGGGGTCCATTCCCATCAATTTTTCGCTATCTACTACCGTTTGGGCTGTGGTATTGTAACAGACAACCCCTCATACATAGGTACACACAAATTTCTGATTTATATATTAAGATCATAATTCAACCAAAGCTCCGTAACATACCAAGGTCTAAGCGTCGTCGCAGTTATTTGGAAACATTTGTAAGGATAACCAAGTTAATAAAACATCCAAACTTTTTCATTGCGTTTTTTTATATTTGAATTGACTTTTTTTCAAATATATTATTATTAAATCATCAATCTTATCATAAAACCTTCATACACTTTTTTTCCTTTTAATTTCACACTATTTAAAAAGTTTACATATTGTTATGAATTAAATAAAAAAAAATTGAAAGGGGCCCCGCATTCGAGATTTTCGCCCGAGGCCGGAATATTTTCTCCTCGGTCCTGCGTTTAAGACTAAACTCCTGGAGAAGGGAAAAATCGAACAAAAATGGGTGAACCAGAATGGACCTGATCCAGACAGCGCAGTGCTGGTGTTGGGTCATTTAAATAATGATCAATGAAATAGTTCACCACGCAAAAAATCACTTTTATTATACACTGATGTTTTTCTTCCTCAGGTTTGAATGATAAGGTAGATATGCACGTTCCAGACAGAATTATTCTTCTTGGTCAAGAACAAACGTATGGTACGTCAGCACCTCCTCGAGAAATGCTCATAGAAAATCAAGTACTCCCTCCAGATCCTGGGTACATTCGAGTACAAACTCCACCTCGAGTGCTTACATTAGAATCCGATGAATTTGTACACAGAACTCCCCAGGAGGAGATTGAAGATGAGGAACAGTTCAGACTACACACACCAGTCAGACGAAATCAAGGCGATGTATCGAAAGCGGTTGTTCCTCTTAATGGAATCACGTAAGATTTTTGTTTATTGATTGGCACTGTGTCATCTATATCTATATGTTACGGTAAAAGTAGATGATTGGTGATTGTATAAAATTACCGGTAATTGTATACAATCACCAAAGTCACTGCTAAATGTACGAAATTATTCTCAATTATCTACTTTTACCGGTAATTGTATACAATCGCCAGAGGAGCTTGGTGAAAGTAAGAAATTCAAATTTCAACGATCGACACGCAAGCCCAGTGCCTTTGTTTAGCACGTTTTTTTTATTATTATTATTATTTCATCAATATAAGCGTTAAGATAAACGTCCCCCCGCCAGAGAGGTTAGGAAACGTTTTGATCGGCCATGCCTCGATTAGATTAAACTCTTGCACCATTCTTGAGAATAATTTCCTACATTTGCCAGTTCGAGGCATGGCCGATCAAAACGTTTCCAAACCTCTATGGTTTGGAGGACGTGCATCTTGGCGCTTATATTGAACATTACAAACGAAATGAAAATCCTCTGTAATGTTACAATAGTGGCTCCCGTAAAACTTGTCCTCATTCGGGCCTTGCGACCAATCCTGGAAAAATGATCAAGCTTCCTAATCAATATATTCGGCTCCACGCAGAAATGTAGGGTAACGAAATAATTAATTTTCCTTTGAAAAAGCACCGATATTTTTTAGATTTTCAAACTTTTTAATGTTATTAAATTTTATTTTTTTATCAGACATTCTTTTGCGTTATACAGTATAACTTTCAGGGGGGCTCTTCCATTGACCACCCACTGTTATCTGGGTTCGCGACTACGAGTGGATGTCGGAATTTGGGTTATACCTTGGCTGTTACACAAACTTTTTATTCGATTTTTTACCAGTTGCAACAATAAATTGACAAAAAATGCTTAAACATCAAACTCTTTCGTGTATCCATCGATAAAGGATTCTCTTTTTTAAAAGAAAAATTGGCTTTAGTCCTCTCGTGTTCAATGGATAGAACGGCGAGGTGACTCAATCGGAGCTACCCTATGAGTAGGACAATGGTTTCTTTGGGTTTGGCACAAGCGATATAACCAACCATAACAATATAGCCCCGTCCCGTAGATTTTAAAGCTAAACATAGTCTGAGAGGCCCCCTAAGTACTTTTCTTTGTTCCATCAGAGGTTCCGCAGATTTCAAATGCGTCGTTTTTGCCGATACCTCGCTTCGAGTTAAACTTTCGAATGCTCCCTTCCTTATTTTGTATCTACAAACTAAAAGTAATATATTTTGNAAAAAAAAAAACAAAGACTGGGAGCCCAGAAAAAATATCAGAGTTGAAAGCCCTCCAACCGTTTTCCAGTTACGGCCGATTTTCCAATTTTTGTATGGAAATTCAAATTTTTGTTTGATTTAAATAAAATTATTTACAAAAGTGGTTAGTGGCGATATAATTTAATAGAATTGAACACCAAGTTTGTTGGGTAGAACGTATTGGGAGTAGTATTGGGTTAAGTTCCAAAAAAAATAAAATGTGGGTTGAAGTCTGCTCAAGTTTGCGACCCAGCCTAATAATAAATATGCCGTTGGTTGTTGTGCATAGACTATAATGCCTCCTGTTGTGATATGGTACACTCTAGCTGTTGTCCACCTGTAACTACATGAGTTTACACACTTATGATAAGTGATTTCACCTAATGCCGATTACACCCGATGGGTCGTCTCGAGCGGTGTGGGTAATATTCGATATTCACCGTGTGACGAGTGTATTCACAAGCTAGTCATCCACACCGTCGCTCTTCATGTATCTGTTAAAACAAAAGTCGATTTTTGTTTACGATATTTCATATCAAAATACTCAAAAATGTTGAACCAGGCGGCATTTATGAAAGATTCGCGCGATGCTGTATAAATAAATTCTCGTGCTAACTTGCGCAAGCTCATAAGGGTGTGTTATAACTACCGCCTAAACTATTTAAACCGAAAGAAAAAAATCATTACAGTCTAAATGTAAAACGCCTATACTTAGTTGGTTATTTTTGTATTCAGTTGGTCTGTTGTTGTAGTAGCGGTGTTCATCTTAAAATTAACTTTTCATCCCATTTTTAGATTGGTGTTTTAAAAAATGACGTGTTTTAAAAAATGACAGAAACAGATTGATATGAGGTTACCGAAAAAGTTTTGATGGCCCTTGGCCGGAACTGTGATGATATGCGTTTCAGGTCTTCCCGGTGTGTAGTGCCGGCAATCGTGAGGACGTTTCTTTGTTCTCACGAGGATGGGTTTCCCGGACGTCCCATCTGCTTCACGCCCAACATTGATTAACATCAATGATCTTTCAGGAATGGTGTATCCAACGTAATAAATCGTTGACTTCCAGAATCATTTGGTTTTCCAATGAATTTAATTAAATATCGAAATGATTTTATTTTTTCAGCGATACTCCGGTGCCCATCAATGCAACTGTTCGAGAAGAAATAACTCATCTTCGAAATCAAATGGCCAAACAGAATCGACGTATAGTAAGTTTAGAATATAAAATCGATCAACGAAATCGACGCGATAAGATTTTGAGTTTTCTGACCGTATCTTATCTACTATTGAAAACATTAATGTGGTTAGCCAAAGATTAGAACGTTTTCTTATTTAGATGGTCTCGAACTTCAAAAGGGAGAGAGTCCAATGATACTTTTGGAAAATCTCTCTGAATTTGCAATGTGCTTTCATAGAAATATTTTCCTTTTGAATACGCCTCGAACTAAAAGAGGCGGGAATTCAGTCGTAAATTAAAAAAAAAACTCTCTGAGATTGACAGGTGCTCCTGATAGAGATCTATAGCTGGTTACTACGTTCTTTTATTTTTATTTTTATTCTGGTCTTTTTAAAATGTGAAGTTACTTTTTTAAAATGCTCATATCGAATTCCCACCTGGTTTATATATTATTTATAGAATCTGAACTCTTCTAACTGGTTTACACCGTTCACAGGAATCGGGTCATCTTTACGTTTCAAGGTACTTAGAATTGAAAAATTGAATATAAAATCTATTTATCCTCTGTAAATGTCATTTTTTCCACCATGAACCAAAATTATTATTAAATAGTATTTAGTACGTAGGTCTCATTTTGGTTCTTATTGTCCCCGATGCTCCGTGTTATTACCTTTCATATTCAGGGTAGTCAAAATTCATTACTTCAACGAAATCATGTGCAACTCTTTTTTGGCTAATAGTAAAGATTAGCCAAATTAAACGAAAAAAAACATACTTGATTTCGTTTAGAGAGTTTGGAAAAAACAAAATATCCGCTATGATGGAAACCAAGCAAAAACAGACTGCACATGTAGGAGTATTTACTTATTTATCAATACGCTTTCCAATTTTAGCAACGTTTTTTCCTGACCACCCCCTGGACCTAGCCAGTCCAGACAAAGGTACCCTACTAAAGAAAAATAAGAAACCCTTGGGCGAAGTTGGGAATGTTTAAAATGAGATATGCTATACTGGATCTGTTTAATTTTGTATCATGAAAAGTGAAGATATATGTAAATCCACTCTTATTATAGTTGGAACTACGTGTCTCAACTCTCGTTAGGTTTTGATTAAAAATATGAGAAAAGAAGAGTCTACGTAGTCGCTGTTACTTTTTCAACATTTGGAGGAACAGTATTGCTATCATAATTTACAAACGTTTTTCAGAAGGTGTCTACTATCACAATTCGAACTATACGTGAAGCTTTCTTTTTTAGTAAAAAAAATAGCCTGTACGTATCTACTTTGGAGTAAGCCGCGGCTGGTGGCATAAAATAATATTTTCTCGTAATGTATTGTTATTTTGTAATAAAATGTAAACATTTAATTATGTGGTTTTCTTTTCTTTTTCATTTGGAATTGGAACTATGGTGGTATGCTTTCCAGGTCGTCCTGGTACGTAGAACCGGCCATCGTGAAGTCGATGTGACATCATCGTAATCGATGGTGGTGCACCTGTCTTATACAGATGTATCAGACTATAGACATCTGAGTTCTAAATAGAACTTTGTCTAGTGTTGCCATCATACAGTTATGCATGAGCAGGGCAGTAGACAGGCCAAGGCCCTTGTATGTATAAATTCTGTAAAAAGTTAATTATATTTCAAATGAACATTGTACATGACTATCCTAAATCATATCCATCCATTTCTTTAGCACATGTTACTTTACGCTATCCATAATTAACTAATTCATATTTTCCGTGTAGCTACTTTGACATATCCGGGCGGGCCTTGTAGTAAGGCCTATTTGTGAGTTTAGTCTCCAACTCATAAAAGTAACCTTGCAATCTTTTCGTTAGATCACTGAAGTAACAACTAATGTCGGGGTCAGTGCTTGGATAGAACAATTTACTGGAAACTGTTGAATAGACAAAAGGACAACATTGGTACCTATTTCTGAATTAAAACTCTTGCTGCTCTCGTCTATTGAATTCGTTGACAGCTTGGTATCCATAACATGATTCAGCCATGTCTCGCTAAAATTAAGTATCGTTCAGTTTATAGGGTCATGCCGGAATAATTTTTAATTTTGTGACCCAGTTAATATTATATTTTCTAGGAAAAGAGAAATTTTGTGCTCGTTTAGAAACAAAAAGAGGTAAAAATTTAAAATATAAAAGTTTTCAAAACTTTGGATATTGGCTGGAAGCTGAGTTGATAGGATTTTTTTGTAAAATTGACGGAAACTGATTCAATTCTGGTCATAATTACTTTTAATATTCAAAGATCATCACCCAAAAATGTCAGAAAGTGAAAAAAAATCTAGCATAGAAGCTTTAAGACGAAATGAAGCCCTCTACAGATTGATCATTAGGTAAGTTTTAGTCGGAGAGCAATCAAAATCACCAACCTTGGTTTTTCTTTCCCGTTATGCTCGGTCCTCAAAGTTCCATTTTCATAATATAATCTCCTAATTAATTAAAAAAAAATCAAGTTTTCACGGCTTATAGGGTGATCAAACCCGGTACTTTTTGCATAGTTAGTGCATATCTCACCACAAAGCTAACTGTGCACATAATTTTGGGATGGAATCGTAGGAAATCGGACTTATTAAAGCTATTCACGAGGCGCTGATAACAAAAATAAAGGGATACGTGGTGTCAACCAAGATTTTAACTTGGGGGGGGGGGTAAATTCCTCTTCTTATCTTTAATAAGTTAGATTACCACGGTATCGATTGTACTCTTAAGTAAACAGAAAAGTGTTAACTCGCTGGCAACTGCGCTAAAATACGGAGTTAGGTTTACGTATAAGTCATGATTTTTTTTTTTTTATTGATTCGCTCATTCGCTGGGATTAAAACCCTGATCCCCTTTAGTTGCAGATGGATTGGGACTTAATGGTAACCTGCATTTTAAGAGAACGTTTTAAACATCATAAATCATTTGGGCCGTCCTATCATGTCAGTCCAATATATACAACAAAATTTAAAATGGCGGACGTTCAAAATCAGGACCACGTTGACTTGGAAATAGAATTTCTGAGCTCATAAATTTTCTTGAAACAGTGTAGTGAACCATAATAACTCATTTATTCTCCTTGTTCTAGCCAACTTTATTATGACGGTCATCACCCAATGGCAATCACTCTGCAAAGTTCTTGTAATGTGGTAGAACCTTGTCCTCCATCTGATAGATTGTCACAATTGGTACAAATTGGTTTGGCTCATGAACCAGACCGATTGAAACGAATGGAACCTTCTTTGGGTTTAAATCCAATTCAGCAAATTTTAATTGGACCTGGATTAGGTGAGATTCACGCCCCAAATTATTCTGGTCATTTTTTTTTTTTTTTTAAAAAAAAAAGAAGAAGGAGAAGAAGAGANAAAAAAAAGAAGAAGAAGAAGAGATATTCGCAAAAGTGTATTGGTTTCAACAATGAAACTTAAGAATCGACCACGAACAAAATGTAAAAAATACTTTAAATGTTGTAAAAAATGTTTGTTCCCCGTAAGTAGTACTTTTTCCACGTACCGTTGACCAATTGAGATGAAATTTGGTACATATATCAGTGCCGTCCTGGGTCTAAATAATCCTAGAATGTCAGCGACTTTGTCATACTTCATTTTAAGTGGACTCTATTAAAAACAACAGAATAATAATATTTTCTTTGTAAATTTCCTTTACAGAAATATAGCAATACCCATGTGCTAAGTTGGCATATATTTCCACGAGGATTTATAAAGATACAATTATGCTAAATTCTTTTTATTTTTGTTTATAATTATTATCAGATCTCGAATTTGAGTCGGATGTTGAGACATCCGCACCTGAACCGTCCCTATACGAAACAGCTTATGTCACATCTCACAAAAGTCCTTGCAGAGCTGGAGCTTTCTCTATAGATGGTCAATTGTGTGCAACTGGTAGTGTGGATGCATCAATCAAAGTAGGTATAATTGAAGCAGCTATCCATTGCCAAAAATATTGCCTTTGGTGTAACGTTGTCGCAGGACGTATGGCTATCATTATTATCTACATTTTTTTTTTTTTTTTTTTTTTTTTTNTTTTTTTTTTTTTAATTCTTAAATATCGTAATGCGAATTAAGAATTAAATTAGATCAATGCTGAGCGGCAATAGTGGAACTTACAATGGATTTATAAACTTCGGTAATAGACGACACATTCATTTTTAGAAAGTTTTTTTTTTCTCGTTGGCAATTAATTTTACTAGCATTTGATTTTAGAGATGCTGTAGGAAGGCATCTCTTTTTACAGATTGGTGAACTTAGATAAGGTATAGTCTATCCTACTGTTTCACTTTTATCAACAACAGATCTCAGTTGTCATAGCAGGTGGACGTGAATCCCCATAAAGTCAACGATACATGTCCCGGGGCGGGGTGATCTAACTAGAATTGGTGTATACAACGGGGTAAATCATTGACTTCTTATTATATTGTGTGTGCCGTCTCCGTGTTAGTCGACATCATACTCAACTTGCACCAGAGAAGTGCCGGGTTCGAAATTTGAAAATGTTTTTTTTCTTCGAATTTTCTACTTGGACTGATTGGGGGTAACTCAGCCTCTTGAGGTCAATAAATTGAGTAGCTATGTTAATAGCGACAATTGTTTGTCGCTATTAACATAGCTACTCAAAGTTTGTTAAGTATTGTGTAAGCTTACTGACATAGAGTGACTTAAAAATATCTTTTTGTGCTATGATGCCTACAATAATTGTATAATATACCTTTAAAATTATTATTTTGTCCTTTTTATATAGATTTTAGACGTCGACAGAATGTTAGCAAAATCTTCGATGGAATCTGTAGAACCTCAGACTGATCAACAAGGACATCCTGTTATCCGAACTTTGTATGACCATATTGAAGAAGTCACTTGTCTTGAGTTTCATCCAACTGCACCTATCCTGGCATCTGGTTCAAAAGATAAAACAATTAAAGTGTTTGACTATTCAAAATCTTCAGTCAGAAAAGCGCACAAAACTATAACAGTGAGTCAAAGATACTTTTGTTTCAAGTATTATGGCGTCGTTTATGTTTTCCAGTTTTCACAAAGAAAAATGAATGTAATGCAGAGTTTCTTTTTTTTGTGGGTATCGCAGCATTCTCATGTATACTTATAAAACGCAAAGCCCAGTTGGTATAATGACTTGACTCATAATCAATGTAGCTCCATGATGGATAAACCTAGAAACTTGAAACTTGGCACACAGATTCCTTTTAGTATGTAAGTGCGAATAGGGGTGTGCAATAGTCCTAACTAGTGGACGCAGCACTTGGAATTCCGAAAGGAAAGGTCGCCACAATCAATAATAATAATGTAGGTGCGTAATAAGAAAGGGAAAAAAATCGAAAGTTCAAGTGGGAGCAAGTTACCGTCAAAAATGACGATGATTTTTTTGGGGGTTTCTTTGCTTTTTTTTCTGAGCTAAGTAAAAGAGATAACGAAAAATGACCAAAAATGGACCCTCCTAAAGAGTATATAAGGACTCCATAGAAAGTATAAAAATTAAAATTTTCCATTTTCTTCCCGATTTATGGCCGTTTTTCACGACCGAAAAATCGGAATTGAGAAATACCACTTCGGGATGAGCGAGAAATCTGAAATTCGATAAAAGGTGTTCCTGAATACAAAAAGTAATATCCTTGAGTAAAGTATTGAATTTTTTAAATAGTACCCGTGCTCACCGTGGGGGTCGGTTCCACCAAAAATCCATACCTAATTGAGAAGTACCACATCGGAATGAGCGAAAAAAGCTGAAGTTTAATACGAAGGTGTTCCGCAGTACAAAAAGTAATATCCTTGAGTTAAATATAGAATTTTCTAAATAGGAGCCGTGCTCACTCTGGGGGTCGGTTCCACCAAAAATCCATACTTGAGTAGCTTTAATGTCGCAATCTCGAAATTTTTATTGAATTTCGTAACCGTAGCGAAGCACGGGCAAACAGCTAGTGTACTATTAATCTCAATTCTTCTAACAAACCAAATCTTTTTACTCTACTAGTGCCGCCACTGGTCGCTACTCGCATTAAAATAGCTTCAGTCGTCCTCACGAGGCTGAGTGTACCCCAAAATCACAATCACTAAGTCGAAAAATTTCCACATAGAACCACCGAATCTAGCTAAATTCCAACCACTTGGAGCAGACCGGCCGAATGTTTCTCAGTCTAAAAAAAACTCGAAAAGTGAAGTGAAAGATATACGGTATCCTGGTACCTATAGATGGTATTTGGTTAGAGTTGGTAAACTCAAAAGGTTCCGGGACGTAGATCGCGATGACATGTGTTGCTGCTAGTGATGGTTTTTGCTTGGAGTAGGTTAACTTTCATTTTGTCCGGGGACATAAACCTAACCATCGTGAAGTCACTACTTATTATTGATTTTACCTCATTTTCTAGGAATCCAACAATATTCGATGTCTTTCTTTTCATCCAACTGGAGACTATCTGGTGGTAGGAACCGATCACTTTGTTCTACGCCTCTACGATTCTCAGACATGTCAATGTTTCGTGTGCTGCATCCCTTCCAGTCAGCATACTGATTCTATAACCACAGTCAAGTAAGTGGTTGGACATTTTCCATAGGGGAGGAGAAGGATGATTCTCAACTCAGGATGGCTATTTATTTGTACCCGTCGAAGACTAGAGATTACGATCCCGGGATCCCGCCCGAAAATGGCTGAAATTTTGATCCCGGGATTCGCCATCCAATCCCGGGATTTTCGGGATTGACTGTGATATAATAAAATCAAACAAAAAACACATTTTTTCATTGAATTTGAAAATGAGGCACCAATACATCAACCTTGAACGTTAAATGAAAGTCGATGTGCTGCCATCTGTCATACAATAAAAAAATGCAAGACCTTTTTAAATCCTTTTCTTCTTTGTGTAGATCGAATGAACCGATGACCTATGTGTTGTTTATATGACTCATGCGAATTATCCAAAAATAGGTACCCAGCCTTTTGGTGAAAACAAAGCAGTCGGTATTTCACTTGTTTCAGTTTCTTTTTATCTTCTGACTTGTAAAAGTGTGCAAAGACTTAATTTTTAATATTCTTATATATTCTAACATCTTTTTTGGACGTAGTATAGTAACTACCTACTTCTACTTGATTTTTGGAAGCTCCCCAATTTTTTTCTAATCCCGGGATAATGATCGTTCCAGTCCGGAAACTTCGGGATTGTCAAGAAGGTTCGGGATCATAATCTGTAATTGAGACGTCTTCATGAAATACTTTAATGGCTGTATAATTACTATACTCGGGAAAATAAAGCGGTGGTTTCTCGTTGGCTTCTGCAGATGTAATGGAGAATATTAGCTTCTACTTTTTTTGTGTGTGATTATTATTTTGAGAGAAATGTAGCCTCCGAGGGAAGGAAACCAAATTCGGAAAGGTTGAATTTAAAGAAGATATTATTTTGGCAGGCTAAGAATTGACACGGCCCCATGTCAATCAACATAATTTATTTACGCACATAAATTATTCATGAAAATAAAATGATATCGAGAAGTTGTTGACTGCGTTATTTTATATTACATCATCAGCTCAGGTGTGCTAGGTCAGTGAGGAAGTCACCTTCATGTAACTTATCACAATCTCAACACTGATTTATTTCCTATATGAAAGACTTACATGAGTCTGGAGATCCATGCCAATTATTAGCCTCCAAGATTAGATGTATGAAAATAATTAAAAATTTTAGCGGCAAACAACAACTGAACTATAACTGCAATCTCATACATCCGGGTACCATCGGATGATTCGCACGATTGATTGCCATTCTTTACTAATCATCGACTAACATATTCTTTTACTTACTGAACAGATACTCTCAGGATGGGCGAACGTACTGTTCGGGCAGCAAAGATGGCAACATAAAAGTTTGGGATGGTGTATCCAACAAATGTGTAGCCACATTTACGAGGGCGCATGATGGAGCTCAGATTGCATCTCTGACATTTACGAGAAACGGTAAGCTTTTTTAGTAACTGTGAAACGCAAAGATGTGGATAAGTAGTCAAAGCACCCTCTCTCCCATCTGTTTTGCTGAATCAAAATCTGTAAACCGATATGATTAAACTAAGCCCCATAGTTGACATGGAAGAAACGCCATTCAGTGAAATTCGAGAAATATTGATGTCATAAAACCCCCGTATGGCTTAAGAAAGCAATTGCATAACAATGGATCCCAGTATTCTGGAATAAATTCAGTGATTTATTCTATTCAAATTTTTGAATGTTAATTATAAGTGTTAAAAAATATTAACTTTTAAATAAATTAAAACAAAACACCAAAAACACTATAATTTCATGAAGAAACTAGTTTCGAATCATTCGATTCATCATCAGTCTAGTCGACTTCCATTTTTTGGACTCGACTAGACTGATGATAAATGATTCGAAACTAGTTTCTTCATAAATTATTATAAATAGTGTTTTTGGTAAGTGTTTTGTTTTAATTTATTTAGAAGTTAATATTTATTCTATTTCAAAAAAAAAAAAAANAATATATATATATAAAGACAACTTTGCTCAGTCTATACGACGGTAAAGGATGAAAACAAAATTGCCAGAGTGTGAAATTAGTCTCTATTCAAAAAATGTGTCTTATTAATTTTCAGGCAAATATCTTCTCTCATCAGGCAAGGACTCTTTGGTGAAACTTTGGGAACTTTCCTCGGCTCGGTGTCTTATTGCTTACACAGGTGCTGGATCTACAGGTCAGCAAGTTCATCGTGCACAAGCCGTATTTAATCATACAGAAGACTATGTTGTGTTTCCTAATGAAGCGACTACATCATTGTGTGCTTGGAATTCAAGAAATGCGGCTCGGCAAAATTTATTATCGTTAGGACATAATGGTGTTGTCCGATATATTACACATTCTCCCACATCCGCCTCTTTTCTAACATGTTCAGACGATTTCCGAGCAAGATTTTGGTATAAGAGACAAATTCACATTGGAGCATAAGTGAAGCAATTGAGATTTGGTGAAATTGTTGTTAAAAAAATATGTCCATATCTGTACTATAGAGCTAAGTGACCACCATAATTCCATTTCTTCAATGGTCTGGTAAATTGTTGGTAAATATCTGTACTATAGACCTAAGTGACCACCATAATTCCATTTCTTCAATGGTCTGGTAAATTGTTGGTAAATATCTGTACTATAGAGCTAAGTGACCAACATATTTCCATTTTTTTTTCAAATGTTCTGGTAAATTGTAAGTAAATATCTGTACTATAGAGCTAAGTGACCAACATAATTCCATTTTTTTCAATGGTCTGGTAAGTTGTTGGTAAATATCTGTACTAGTGGTATGATTGTTACGCACCGTTTACACTATCACTTCACGATTTTTTTTGTCTTATAACTTTTTGCACTGCGGAGCACCTTCGTATTAAATTTCAGCTTTGTCGTTCATCCCGAAGTGGTACTTCTCAATTCCTATTTTTTGGTGGTGAAAATCGTCCATAAATAGGGGAGAAACCAGAAAATTTCAAATTTTATATTTTTCTTGGGGTTCTTATATACTGTTTTGGGGGGTCCATTTCGTTATCTGATTTGGTTTGCCCAGAAAAAATTGCGAAAATTCCCGCGTCATTTTTGGCGGTAATTTGCTTCCACTTGAACTTTTAATTTTTGACATTTTAAGTCTTTGCTCATCGAATAGCGTTACGAAAATTATGATTTTCGGCAAACTGAAATCAAAACCAAATTAAACCCATTATTTCCTTACTTATATTTGATATTTAATGTCTTTGTTTTGGCACGTAGAATCGAAAAGCGTTACCAAAAACATAAGCTTGCGTACGAGTTTGCAACACATTGGAGCATTTTATGTCTTTACAAAATAAACAAATACAACATAAAACTTCTTAGTCGTCGACAGTGAGTGAGGTGTACAGTCAAAGAATCACTATCTCTCTCTATGAAGAGAGAGAGATAGTGGTTCGTTGACTTTAGACCTCACTCAATGTCGACGACTATGAAATTTTATTATATTGTATTTGTTTAATTTGTAAAGACATAAAATGTTCCAATGTGTTGCGGACTCGTACGCAAGCTTGTGCTTTTGGGTCGGTAGGCCAGTTATGTTGGCGTACCTGTAGAAATGGTTTCCACTTTGTAAGCTTTGATAGCCTCATATGGTTGTGATTAGGCGGGACGCCCAATATGTATGCTTGGTTTTTTACATTAGAGCTGCGACAACAGCCGAAGCTGCTAAATCTAATACATATAATAATTTTACTAGAGAGCTGTTTGGTAACGCTTTTTTGTAACGCTGTGGACATTTTATGTCTTTCCTTTGGCACATAGAATCGAAAAGCGTTACCAAAACTCGGGCATCTTCGTCTTTTTAATTTGTAAAGATATAAAATGTTCCAATATTTCTTTAAAATAAAACAGTGAATTTATTAAAAGAATCTGAATAAAATTTAATTTTTATAAAACTGATTTTCTCATGTAGAAAATTTCATTTGTTTTATTTCTTTCCAAGATATTTTAGAAACATCAACAAGAAAGGGGATCCAACTTTTTACATTGAAAAATGAAAATTTGTAATAGGCAATTAGGATAAAAGAGAGGTCTCTTAAAAAGCAACATCTAAAAAATACTCAGCCTGGTGGTAATAATTGGAACTGCATTTTTAATTTAAAAAAAAAATCATCAGAAAATAGGCGTTTTTGTGTATAACGTTTTGGACAATGTATTGAAAAATGAAAATTGGTAGTAGGCAATTAGGATAAAAGAGAGGTCTCTCAAAAAAAGCGACACCTAAAAAATACTCAGCCATTTTTTAAAAAATATATGTATATGATTTGCGTATTGCATAATCAGTGAAAAAAATTAGGCGTTTTTTGTGTATGCGTTTTGGACAACGTAGTAAAAAATGAAAATATTGGTAGTATGCAATTAGGATTGGAAAGTAGGCAATTAGGGAGGTCTCTCAAAAAAACGACACCTAAAAATTTTAGGACTTGCCCCGCTCACAAGAACACTGAGGTTAGGTCACGTTCATACGGCCATTCTTATGAGTTCGGCATATCCGCAGCTTCAAAAATGAAGATTCGTTAAAAACACCCTCCAACCGGAAGCATCAGAGACCAAAGTAATAAAGCCATACATCTCTATAAATTTTGCCCATTCTCTTCCCCCTTCTGTCACTCTCATACATGACGCTCCTCCACACATTAACCTCATTTCCTTACCCCACTTATCCTCCTGGTCTACCTCTCCCTTGTAGGTATCTGTTGAAAATAAATATAAAATAAAACTATGAGGGAAGCATGTCGTTATTTATTATAATTGTTGAGATATAAAATAAATAAAATATATATATTTTTTTTTTTTTTTTACATTCTGTAAAAATTCAAATAATAAGAGACCTAAACAATATGTTTATAGACTGATATAGAATACAAATTATTTAATTAGGGTGATTAGACAATATCTATTCAAATTTCGAACAACGAACATGATATCTCTACGGTGGATAGAATCAGTGTCTCAACTATGCAAAAATATCTCATCTTTCCAATATCTACTCAAATCTCAAACGCCGAACATGATATCTCTACAGTGGATAGAATCAGTGTCTCAACTATTTCTCAACTATGCAAAAAATATCTCATAAGACCTTTCCAATATCTATTCAAATCTCAAACAAGAAGATGATATCTCTACAGGGGATAGAATCAGTGTCTCAACTATGCAAAGTATAAGACCATATCTCATAAGACCTTTCCAATATCTATTCAAATCTCAAACACAGAAGATGATATCTCTACAGGGGATAGAATCAGTGTCTCCACTATGCAAAATATATCTCATTTTCTAATATCTATTCAAATCTCAAACACAGAAGATGATATCTCTACAGGGGATAGAATCAGTATCTCAACTATGCAAAATATATCTCATAAGACCTTTCGGGTGTGCTATTATAAGTTCGCACTTAATTATATTAATCTAATTTTCGATATTGGCTAATTAAATAATTTATTTAGAATGTTCAGAGTCTAACTACGGAATTGTCATTTCCGTACACTTTTAGACGAAAAAAAACATTTTCCGTTTAATTTTTCTTCTGTAAGTGTACGGAAATTTTGATTTAAAAAAAAAAAAATAATAATAACTTTTGATATTTGTAAAATCAAGATAGAACACAAATTATTTATTTTTACCATCATTTTATGGCCTCTTCGAAATTTATTACGAAAAACGTAAAAGCAATAGAGAACGTAAAAGCATTTGGGTAATAGAAATACGAGCTTCCGTCCACGGTTGAGAAATATGTGCAAAATCAATTAGAATGGCAGTACATGATATCTCATGAGATTTTCAGATTTAGAATTCATCAAGAGAAATGAGGATGATCGCTGTGAGACAATGTGGGTCTTCCTTTGGTTTGCATTGCTGTATTGATGGACTTTGATCAAACACATTTGGGTGTTTGTGTTGCCCTGTTATGTAGAACCAACCATCTGAGTACCGTTTGCACCGTTTTACAAAATCTTGGATTTTTTTGTGTTAAATTTTTGGAAAAATAAATTTACTGTCCATTTTTAACTTAAAATGATGGATAAATACAAAAAATTAAGTAGGTTATATAGAAAACAAAGGGAGATTAAAGTAGGTGGATACAAAATGATTCGAGTATAAAAAGAATGCAAAAACCCAATAAATAGATTTTGGATCTTGACGTCTTTACATATCAGATTACACATTCTAGGCCTTACTTTTTTTTCGCTTAACGTCTCTTTAAAATCTATTAGTCATTCGAGATGAAAACTTACAAACCAGCAGCCCACATTGACCTCACCCAGCCTGAGTTAGATCCGAAAAAATAGCCAAGCATCACGAGGACGCGAATCTACGTGGACATCCACTTGGTAAAACCCCGTTGGACGTTGCTTAACTTCAGGGATCTAACGGGAACTGGTGTATTCAATGGGCTAGAGGCGCTGGCTATTTAAGCCGTACGAATGCTTTGTCGAAATTTACCTCCATAAAAATAAAAAATCTATAAAAAAAAAAATCTATAAAAATAAGACAGTTTTTGAAACTCCTAATTCATTCTCTCATCACGCATTAATATGCACTGATTGTTTAGATCATTTTTCTCATTTGCTCTTGTCAAAAAATACACATAAAACTGTTTCTAATAAAATTTTATCGGTAACAAAATATGGAACAGCAAATAATAAAAAATAAATGAAAACTTATTATCTGTCAAAATTAATTTGTAGACCTGGTAATCTAATAAGAGATGTCAAGATCTAAAAAAAGTATACGAATAAGATTGTGTGTAAAATAATAATAAATATAAATATTGTAAATTATAATAAATACAAGCTTTTTTTTACACAACGGCTTTGTACACAAGTTGATGTTTATTTTTCAACTCTAAACAGAAAGATGTTTTTGACCATTGTAAGCATAGGATTTCGTTTCTAAATTTCAATTAAAGGAATCGCTCTGTTCACTGGAGTTATACCGCGGCAATCAAATAATTTAAAAAGTCCCTGGGGGTGATAGACAAAATTAATTACTCCTCCGTCCTGACTTTGGAAAGCTAATAATATTAACTCTATTACCTTTATATATAAAAGGTAATGTCCTGAGTGACTGATCAACTAAGATCCGAAACTATTAATGCTACAGACTTTGGCTGGGACCTTCGCTACACAAAGTGTGCACTAGGAAAAGATTTTGCAAAATTTTAATTTTTAGGGGTAGAAATCGCGAAAAGTAAAAAATCCCCATAAGAAATACGTTGGAGCGAGAGAGATAGCATGACAAATCATTTAAAATATGCGCGGGCGAAGCCGCGATCGGGGGTTGTTAGTGAACTATAATAATGATAACTGTTATGCACCTGCAGTATATACTTTATTTCAAAAACGGTCAGAGATACAACAAAAATCTATGGAAATAATCTTGTAGGAAATTTAATTGTCTTTCATCAGAGTCTAATAAAAACCTTTGAATCGACCTTTGAANAAAAATCCCCATAAGAAATACGTTGGAGCGAGAGAGATAGCATGACACATCATTTAAAATATGCGCGAGCGAAGCCGCGATCGGGGGTTGCTAGTGAACTATAATAATGATAACTGTTATGCACCTGCAGTATATACTTTATCTCAAAAACGATCAGAGATACAACAAAAACCAATGGAAATAATCTTGTAGGAAATTTAATTGTCTTTCATTAGAGTCTAATAAAAACCTTTGAATCGACCTTTGAAAATACGGGACACCCTGCAGTGCCGCGATGACTCTTCTTCATTGATGTCACCAAAGAAAAAGTTTTATGAAACGTTCCAATGCTTCCAATCAACAAGTAAAATTTCTCCATGTCACAATTTTCTCAGAGAGTTTTTTTTGATAACTTTTCAAAGAAAGATTTTTTTTATATGAAAATTGTTGGACAAAACTCAAGCAGTTTGGGAACGGGAAAATTGATCTAAAAATACGACTATTAAAATTTGAATAATACAGAGTGTCTGAAAATACGCCTACGAATGGTCAATGTGTACAAAACCTTTTTGATAAAGGTAAAGGAAGAACGCCAAACATAGAAACACTTTGGAAAGGCAGAGGCGTTATTTATTTAGGGATTTGCACGGGTATTTATTCTGTACAGCATTCAATTGGATTGTTTACAAACACTCGGCTAAATAAAAGTAAAGAGTAAAAAAGCAAGTATAACAACTCCAATGCAAATATGTACTTGTGCCAGCTAGTGTTTCATACACGCCGCCCAAGTTAACCGTTTTCGGATTTTAAACAAAAATCGCCTATTATTGAACACTATTCTTTACGCCTTCTTTTATAAATGCAAAGTTCATTTCGCGCAGGCATCTTCCATTACTTGACTTTTTTTTTTAATTACAAACAATATTTTTTCTATAAGAAATAAAATGATAAAATTCCGAATAAATTTATACAAAAAATAAAATAATAATAATAATAATCAATAAAAGTAAATATATAAAAAACATAATCATATAACAACACTAGATTATATTGCAAGATTTTTACTTGAGGGTATAACTAGGGATGGCACAATATATCGATATATTTTCTTCCGATGTATCGATATATTATATTGATAT